>JAJOOS010080211.1:0-36502 GCA_029582725.1 Solanum chiquidenum | reverse complement strand
CATGACTGACATTCCTTCAAAGAAAATATTATTTTCCTGTAAACTCATAAGAGTTGGGGATATATCAATCCATTATAAGTATAGTTTCTTATAACTTTCTGGTAGGATTTTTGTAGAAGGACCATATAAAGTTCACCACCTGCAAAACCAATTTGGGATTTGTTTGCCAAAATTATTAGAGCAAATCTTTATAAACCACGAGTGTTTTCTATTAGAGTTCTCGTATAATAAAGCTTTATTAAAGCCTTCAACATAATCCCAGTAATTGTATTTTACTGCCAATTTTTGTTCTGGGTGGATATAATCCAATTCCTTTAGAGGGCTCATACCCCATTCTTCTGGAGTTATGATTTTCTTTATGATGAATTTGGAAAAGTTATAAACTTTCCTTGTATTTGCAGGGTAGAAGTGTTGAAGAAATATGGTTATTGATGAAGAAAGAATCAAATATCACTATCTGATGATTTTTTTGTATTTTAAAATTAGAAAAATGGCCAAAACAAACGATAAAAAAGATAAATAGGATTGAAGCTCATAGAGAGCGTCACGTCACCGTTTTCTCATTCAGCTGTATTGTTATATATAGATTTTAATCATGTAAATAAGTTGATAACAATTTTAAGGAGAGATAGAAAATTAAACAAGTATTGAGCTTAAATGATTAGATAAGATATAATATATTTGCAATTTATTGGGTCATTATTGATAAAAAAGAACATAAAAATAACGGATTGGAGCATAAATTTAGTAGATAATTAAATGCCTTGCAACGCAATATCATTAATAGTAATTGCATAGTGTCTTGCCCATTAATTTCTATTAAATCATGTTTTTCTTTGTTTGATCATCACATTATTTTGGGGTTGTTACTCTTCCTCAATGCTATGGCCTATGTAATGATTTTGTTATATTGTTTGTGTTGCATCTGTATTTTTTTAAATTTTACTTTGTTATGGGCTACTTAAACTTAGGATTTTTAGGATATAATATCTAATCCTTCGTGATAAGTTTAAGGTCATCGCACATTATTTTCTTTGGATCCCACATAGTGAGATGACATATATTTAATATTTCCTCCGTTTAAAAAAGAATGTCCTAGTTAGACTTGAAACAGAGTTTAAGAAAAGAAAGAAGACTTTTAAATCTTGTAGTTCTAAATTAAAGTTATGTTAAATGTACCAAAATGTCCTTTAATCTTCTGGCATTAAACATGCCATGTGGAAAGTTGAAATTAAAGTGTTGCAAAAAAAAAAGGATCATTCTTTTTTAACAGACTAAAAAGAAAATGAGGTCATATTTTTTTTAAACGGAGGGAGTATATTTTTCTTAAAATGTTTAACACTGTTTGGTATTTGTTAGGATCTTAAATTTGTGGAACCCATCTTTTTGGCAATGTGACATCCACTTCAAAAAGGAAAAAAAAGAAGTATCAAAAATATTCTTAAACTCGATGTAAATTATTAGTTTTGTTGTTGAATTATTGATAGTCTTAAAGGCATCTCTCTACTTGACTGACTAAACTTAAATGCACCTCCGATCTGTAATATGAAATAACAAGTGGTGTACGTCAAACTCTTGTAGGAGTATGAAAGTACTCTTAGTAAAAAGTCGAGAGAAGTGTGGAAAACACCCAAAACTTGGTGAAAATTTAGGAGTTGTATTTCACTCATGTTGCAAGATCGGTAGTGTATTTAAGTTCAACTAATCAAGTCAAAGGATATATTTAATGTTGTTAATAATTTGAGAATGAAACTAATAATTCAAGCAAAGTTTAAGAGTGTTTACAATACTTCTCTCCGAGAAACACATCAATACGATCCCAAATATTTCACTATATTTCTATATTTATTTCTCCCTTTCTTTTACACTCAAATTTAGTACGTAAAAGATAAAAAAATAATTCATATTTACATTATAAATTTTGGATTATTTTTATGAATAACTCATTAACTCCTATAATAATTCAAAAGAAAATAACTTTAGTATCTTTTATTCATAATTTTATAATATGAAAACAAAAAATAATAAAAATATTTGGAACTTTCTATTTTGAAAGGCTTAAAAGAACTGCTTTAATAGCATCGTTACAATTACAAAGAAAAATTTGGTTATTAGACTCCTTTGAAGTAACAAAAAACGAAGAAAAAGAGTGGGTGAAAAGAAAGGAAGAAATAAATTGAGCACAAATTATTTAGGTGAAAGAAACATTAATGGGTCATATGTTTATTATTGAGTCATATTTTGAAGTAAACGCCTTATACATTGACAAAAAGATGGGGTCCTACAAATTCATGGTCTTTAGGAAGGTTCACAATTTGGATAAAAATTAATTTAAATTAAAAAATCAAATCAAATTATTTATTTTTTTGGTTTGAGTTCGATTTAGATTTTAAAAAGAAATAGTATTTAGTTTTGTTTAAACAAAACCCGAAGAAATAATCGTCCAATAATTATATACATATATTTTATTATTATACATGTATAATATGTTATTTTTATAAACAATTTTAAATATCTTATATATGTTTTGTCACGATCCAGATCGTTGTGATCGCACCCACACTAACCCTTCGGTGGGAGAACCATTACTACAACCCAACCAAGCAATTTAACCAAAAGCTAAACAATTAAAGCTACGGAAGCAGGTTTAAATAACTAAATAAATAATACGGAGTTCCCATAAACTCCGGGAGTTCAACTAACATTTAACAACTAATGCAGAAATAACCCCTAGAACCTGAAAGTCATTGTACCAAAACATCTAAAGTTCAACAAGTCTAAGAAAAGGGGTACAACCCTAACCAACATAAACAACTACTAAAGCAATGTCTAAGTCCGAACATAATGGACTAAACAAAATCAAAGGATCCATGGCAGCCTGAAAGAACTGGCTCACCCTTGAATCTGGTCTAGACCAGATATCTCCTAGTTGAGGTCTGCCCGTAGGCGTTTGAAGATGCCCTGTACTCAACAAAGAACGAGCAAGTGCAGTATCAGTACACAACCACAGTATACTGGTTGGATCAAGCAGCCATTCCAGTAAGCGAAACATATATAAGCAGTCACAACATAGTAAACACGCATGTACATAATATATATACACATTGGTTATCATTTCAGGAGCAATGTACAATTCCACATTCTCAATACAAGTAAATATGACAATTCAATGGTCCTCTTATGGAACCCATACCAAGCTGTTAGTATGCCGGAACGTGACACCCGATCCCAATCAGTGTGTCAGAACATGACATCCGGTCCAGTATATGTGTCGATATGTGACACCCGATCCCAATTAGTGTGTTGGAACGTGACACCCGGTCCAATCATCATACCACAATCACAATGTACATTCTCATAATCATACAATCAAGTGTTGATTCATGACATACAATCGTTCATTCTACTCATTTACATTAGGTTTGATCAATAGTGCTACATTCATATACATACATACATTACAATGAAGCAAATACCCACATACATCACACAAAAATGAAATCAAACTATCACATACCTCGAAACCAAGCTTGAATCCCCCTAAGGCACTTGAATCTTCCATTTCTGAATTCTTTCCACTTGATCGTGGTTTAAAAATAAAAAATTAATGCAAGGATCAATAAACGAGGCATAATTACCTGGATTACAATTGAAATCATCAACCCTAAGCCATACCTAAGATCCCAATACCCAGCTTATGGCTTTATCCACCATTAGTTTCAGGTCAAAACATAATCACCCATAAATCTAAGTTCTACGGATTGAAAAATGGATTAGGGGAGTGAAAATCTTACCTTTAGCACTAGAAGAGGTGGAAAACTGTCTAGAACTTGTCCTGGTTCGTTTCTTAGCTCTCAAGAACGAAAGTTGCAGAATAATAACGTTTTTGGGGTTTAATTTCAACTTAAGTCGCGACTGGCCAGCTACAGCGAACCCCGTCCCGCCACAGCTGCCCCTCCCTGGCGGCTCGCGCGGAGACAGAATGCCGAAATTAGAGTTTCAAACCCCCATTTCACAACACACCTTCAACTCATGACATTTAAAAGCTACTCGATCACGCTAAGGTCAATTTTGGGAGTTCTACTCGCCTAAATTTGATTCCATAAAGTAGTACGGGTTCCTTAACGTCTTAGCTAACTTTTCATGTGATCAAATTCATAATTAGATCTCTCAAACATTATCAGATTTCCCTAGACCTCATTGACTCATATTTCATCCAAATTTGGACTAGGCTAGGAATTCCCAAGTTACTACTCAAAAGTTTTCTTGCCACAATTCCTTCCCTATTGACTTTTCCCTAACGACGAAATTAGGTCGTTACAATAGATACCAATTTATCCATCACTCGTCCCCGATTGATAAACTAGGAAAAACTTGGCTAAGGCAAGAGTAGAGTAGTATTTGAATCGTCGAATAACTGGGGATACTTATCAGTTAACCTAGTTGCTTCCTTAATCAGACGATGTTTCCATTGAACTTTCATGGACTTAATATCCTTGGTCCTCAACCTCCGGACATCACGATCAAGGATTGCAATCGGTTCCTCATCATACTGAAGGTCTTTGTTTAACAAAACTGAGTCTCACTTAGCTTTATGATGTAATCTCCGTCCCCTAAACCAACCAATTGAAAACCTACACATCCTCTCATACAATGCCTCAATGAAGTCATCTCAATACTAGAGTGATAATTTTTGTTGTATGTAAACTTAACCAACAACAAAAGAGATTTTCAATAATCACCAAAGTTGATCGTACACACGTCTTCAACATGTTATCAAGGACCTTGACCCACTCATCAGGATGAATCATTTCTCACATAATCATGATAAAATTCTAAATCAATACCAGCTACAATTAAAAGAGAACCTGAACCAATAAACACACACTCATAATACCCAAACAATCATAGTTCTTATCAACATTTCCATCTCACAACATAAATTCTCATGAGCTTAAGTTATAAAATTTTTATTTTTAGATATTAGATACTCATCGAGGGATATGTCCAAGCATACAAACCCTCTAACAACACTATCGAAATGCTAGGTTTAGTAATTGTAATTGTAGATTACCATTAAGAACAATAGAATTGGACCCAATGATCCCCACATTCAACCACACATAATCGTTACATGACTTCGACGACAAGATGAATATTAAAATTGTCGGACAACCATAATTACGCATGGTAGCTCTTCTATGAATTCTCATAAGCAAGGGGGTACATGTAGAACCACTGAAATACTTTAACAACTCCAAGACAACACCAAATATGTCATCTGAAATAACCAAATCTTCCCAAATAGCACTAGATTGGTAGATCCACCACTAGGGATCCCACAAAAGTGAAAACACACATGAGCATAACTAGTAAAACATACTCACCACCATGTGCAAAATGAAATAGATGGTCACATAAGAGTTTTACAGAATAAGACTAAAGGTTTCCCTCTAAAGAGTCGATACCAGTCATTTCCATTGAGTTAACTCCACATACTCTTCACATCATTCCACTGAAGTCCACACTCTCAATACTAACAACCATCATAAATACTCCGACCATTTACCTTACTCTAAACCAACACTTTTAAATGAAAACCTTTCTTAGGTACTTTACAATCAACAGTAATAAACTTTACAACTCAACCCAAGTGTAAGTCTTTTCAAATGCTCAATACCTGATACAATTGATCATTTCAATCATATAGCATAATCCCCTGATCTATCAACCGTATATTTTCATAATCACAATCCCCGGTCCAATCATCACAGCACAATCACAATCACAATGTATATTTTCATAATCATACAATCAAGTGTTGATTCATGGCATACAATCGGTCATTCATACTCATTTACATTAAGTTTGATCAATAGTGCTACATTCACATACATATATGCATTACAATGAAGCAAATACCCACATACATGACACAAACATGAAATCAAACCATCACCTACCTCGAAACCAAGCTTGAATCCCCCTAAGGCACTTGAATCTTCCCTTTCCAGATTCTTTCCGCTTGTATGCAAGGATCAATAAACGAGGCTTAATTACCCGGATTACAATCGAAATCATCAACCCTAGGTCAAACCCAAGATTCTAATACCTAACTTAGGGCTTTTTCCACTATGAGTTTTAGGTCAAAACCCTCCCCCAATGATAATCACCTATAAATATAAGTTCTACAGATCAAAAAACGGATTAGGGGAGTAAAATATTACCTTTAGCGGTAGAAGAGGTGGAAAACTATCAAGAACTTGTCCTGGTTTGTTTCTTAGCTATCAAGAACGAAAGTTTCAGAATAATAACATTTTCGGGGTTTATTTACGACTTAAGTCGCGACTAGTCCGCTACAGCGGACCCCGTCCCGCCACAGCGGCCCCGCTCTGACGGGATTAATCCCACACTAGCGGCTTGTACGGAGACCGAACGTCAAAATTAGAGTTTTAAACCCCCGTCTCACAACACACCTTCAACTCATAACATTCAAAAACTACCCTTTCACGCTAAGGTCAATTTCAGGAGTTCTACTCGCCCAAATTCGATTATGTAAAGTCGTGTGGGTTCCTTAACGTCTTAGTTATCTACTCATGTGATCAAATTTATAAGTAGATCTTTCATACATTACCATATTTCCCTAGACCCCACTGACTCAGATTTCGTCCAAATCTGGACTAGGCTAGGAATTTCCAAGTTACTACTCAAAAGTTTTTTGGCCCCAATTCCTTCCCCATTGGCTTTTCCCTAACGACGGAATCATGTCGTTACATGCTTTCATCAAAATTTATTATAATTTATTTATAAAAGAAAAAACTTCCAATACGAGAACATTTATTCTTACTGGTTTCATGTCACTGTTTCTTCCTTCTAGGCCAAAATGTGAATTTAGAGGTTTTATTCACTAGTAAATTTAGTGATTGAAATTTCGGTAATGTTAGTCATTCTAACTATTTTTTGCGTTTTGAATGAGCTGTTATTTTTTTCCATCTTTTGAATGAATTTTTAAATTTCTTTTGTGTATGGTTAAAAACTAATAGTCGAATCATATCGAACCGAAATCGATTAATATAAAGCATTTTTGGTTCAATTTTTTTTTGATAATTAAAACATCAGTTAAATTGATTTTGATCAATAACCGGTTAAATAAGAGCGGGCAACACAAAATTTAAAAGGGTAAATAACTTTTAAAAATAATTATACGTAGTAAAATAGGTATCTTCCGTAATATTTACAACTATTATCATTGTTTTCATATTCGTTGGACCAATGTTTCCAAATGTTTCTTTCACCTTGTTAAATTTGGTTCTTTTATTTTAAAAAAAAACTCAAATTTTGATCATGTAAATAATTTAATAACAACTTTAAGGAGAGATAGAGGTCAATTATTGAAGTATTGAGGTGAAATTTATTTCTCCCTTTCTTTTACACTCAAATTTAGTACGTAAAGGATTTTTGTTTTCATATTAACATTAGTGTATCTTTTCCAATATTTTAAAATTATTTATTCATGTGATATTTGTCATGATAATATTTTTGGGGAGATTGTGTTCTTTGACGGTGTATGAGTAGCGTTGTCATATTTTTGTTGGTTTAAGGGTTCAGTTGGCAATGTGATGAAACAACCTTTAGAAGCCTCTTCCCAATTAAAATGTGTACACACTCACCTGCCATTTATGTAAATATTATTTTTATTTTTTAATTATAAATTATTATTTTTTTAAGTAATTTTTTTTTCTGAATTTTCTTTTTTAATATTTTTTTAAAAAAATATTCTTATTTTCTTTACTTTGTATTTAAATTAAGTTAATACACATTTTTACCGTGTATCAAATTTTTTTTAACCTACATTCATTATTTTTTCTTTTTTATTTATCTATTAATTTTATTTTCTTTGTCTTTCGTTTTAATTTGATTTCAATTTAATTACGAATGTCTTGTATCTAAAATAAGTTAATTTTGAACGGATATCAAAATAAGTGAAGAAAATCAAATAAAACATAAAAAGAAATTAAACGTTAAAATTAAAGGACACTTTTAAATTATTTTAGAAAAAACATACACATAATTTTTTTTAAATAATTAAAAGTGAAAATAAAATAAATTAATTAAAAAGAAGTTTAAAGTGAAAAGAAATTAAAATAAATATTTTGACAAAGAAAGAAATAAAAATAATTAAATATATATACGTTTTAATATCAATTAATATGTGTACTAACTAATTATAAAGTTACCAATAAAAAAATGACATGTATCCAATTTGTGCACTCATCACCTGCCTTCAAGAGAGTGTGCACACTCTCTATGTCATGGCAGCGTTCGTGGTGTATTTATTCCATTTTAAATTAGTTTAGGGGGGGTAAATAGGTCCCTAATTAAGTTTAGGCGTGTCTATGAGATTTCGATCATAGTCTAGGGGGTACTTGTGTCTTATCCCATTAAAGATTAATGTGTTACTATCACATATCTATTATAAAATAAAATGTAAATTATTTTTCTTTCCTCATTCCACCACTTCCTCTCACTATACCCCCTCCCCACACAAATTTTTAGTTTTAGTTCTACCGCAGCCCACCTAACCCTCCACTTTCAATTTCTTTTCTCATTTTGTGTTGTATACATATGTTTTTAGGAAACTATTCTTACTTGCCGCAAGACTTTCTTTAAAATGAAAATTTTATTTCTGTTATATTCTATACACAAGTAGAAAAAAAAAATCTCAAAAATATATGTACATATCTAACACAAATCGAGAATATATATATATATATATATATAAAAAGATAAATTAGGGACGGAGGGTTAGATGGAGTGAGATAGATTTTAAAAAAAAATAATATATATTTTTTTTTTGGAAAGGAGAGGGTGGATTGGGGGGGGGGGGTGAAGTATGAACATTTTAAAAAAAAATTATAAAGGAGGGGGGGGGGGAGGTGATATTTAAAAATAAAATAAAATTGTTATAAAGTAAATATTTTTTTGGCTATTGCAATACTTTAATCTATAACTTCTAATTAATATTTTTGTGTTAAATTTATACATATGTTTTTTGGAAAATATTGATACTTGCCGCAAGACCTTTTTTAAAATGAAATTTTTATTTCTATTATATTTTGTATGCAAGTAGAAAAAATATTTTCCTAAAAATATATGTACATATCTAACACAAAATGAGAAAATATAAAAAAATAAAATATAAATTAGGTGCGGAGGGTCAGATGGGGTGAGATAGAATTTTTTTAAAAAAAATAATATATGTTTTTTTTTGTAAAGGAGTGGGTGGTTGGGGGTGGGGGTTAAGTATGAACATTTAAAAAATTATTTTATAAACGAAATTTAGAAAAATAAAAGGACGGGGAATAGTGGGGGGAAGGGGGGGGTGATTTTTTTTTTTAAAAAAAATTCTTTCTTTTTTTGGTGATTGTAATACTTTAATCTATAACTTTTAAACTAATATTAATAATTTATTTAATTTTTGTCAAGATGGAATATTTTGTCTATGTGGAATGTGATATTTCAAGTTTTTCAAACGAATAAAAGAGTGTATTACACACACCACTGAGATGTATTTTTCAAACTAATTATAAGTGATAATTTAAGTATGAAGCTCCGACTCCCAATAGTTTAGGTATAAAAATTCATAAAAAGGGCATAGTTTAGGTGTCTTTTTAACAGTTATCTCATTAGTAAATTCAATAGTTTGAGAACCGAAAATGGGGCTAAGAAGGCGATGGCTGGAATATGGGGTGGGGTTACTTTCTTTTGTTTATCGAGAAATTTATTTTAAATATGTTTTAGTTATTTTAGTGCAAATTATCAATAAAAGAACAAAGGGTACAAGTTTTTTAAATATTTATGCGCCTAAGACCAAGTGAGGTACACTTATGTTGTTACATCAACATTTTGTATTTAATGGATACATGTTTTGAATAGTTTAGATTTTCAATTGGTACAAGTTCTAATTAAGATGTCTAAGAGACTTATGCGGATAACTTTAAAGGGTCGTCGATATAACACGATATATAGATAAATAAAAATAAAATATGTGTTTAATATTTCTTAATTTCATCTTTTTGCTAATTTGTTTCTCTTTCTTTTACATTCTTTAACGAGAGGAAGATGTTAATTGAAGACGTGTTGTGGTGAGGTGATTAGACTAGATATGACATATTTTATCTTATTAAAGATATGAATTAGTAAAGATATTATAAATACAGTTGATTATGGTAGAATAATAGTAGATAGTCGAGCATTGTCTTCTTGGATTCCAATAACATTAATACTAATCTTTTAGTGTCTTACCCATCAATTATGTTGTTCTTTACTTCGACTTTCACATTATTTTGAAGTTATTATTGTTCCTTAATGTTATGTAATGATTTTGTTATGTATGCTAATTTTTAAATTGCTTTCTTATGAGTTACCTAACTATAAGGATCATTCTGAAATAGTGTCTCTACCTTCATGAATACAAAATTTGTATAAGTTAGATCCTCTGACCTCTCTATAGTAAAATTACACTACTAAATGTATTATTATTATTATTATTATTTTTCATAAACTGTTTAACCATTATTGTTGTTTGATATTTGCCGTGACCATAGCTTTGTGGAACTCATCTTATTGTACACTCAAATTTAGTACGTAAATGATTTTTTCTAACTGAAAAATCAATGTATTTTCCTATTATTTAAAATTATCTGTTCTTGTGATATTTTTCAAGATGTTATTTGTGTGGATACCGTGTTCTCTGACAATGCATGCATGAGACGTCTATTTCAAAAGAAAAATAAAGCACGTGTTAGTCAAATAATTATTTTTACCTTTTTATATATAAAAAAAATCGTTGTTGTAAATACACTATATTGTGGATATTTTATTGAAGTATCGTATGGCTTCTCGAAAAATGTTATATTTAAGCAGACATTTTTTTCAGAAAGTATTGTAGTAATAATTTTTTGAGGCAGGTAATTAAGTAGACAACTTATAAGTAGGTCAATTATATATCTTATATGCATAGATAAATTTAAATTCTCAACACGATAAAGACGACGAGTTTATAATTTTTAAGATAAGAATGAATGAATGAGATATTGATTTGGCCTTTATAATGGTGATTTAACAATTTAGGTTTTAAAGCAATATTTAAAAGGCAAAACTTTACATTTTTTCTAATTTCTTTTTGTAAATATAACTATCAAAGTCATTATTAAATCATTCATTTTTATTATAAATTTTGGATTATTTTTCTGAATAACTCATTAACTCCTATAATAATTCAAAAGAAAATAACTTTAGTATCTTTTATTCATAATTTTATAATATGAAAGCAAAAAATAATAAAAATATTTGGAGCCTTCTATTTTGAAAGGCTTAAAACAACGGTAATCATTTAAAATTTATTAAATATAAATTTATAAAATAATTTTGACTATATTAAATTCATGAATATATTAGTCCAAATAAATATTATGATTTAATATAATTGAGCTAATTATTTAAGTCCAATAAATATGAATTTAATTAAAATCCAATTAAATTGATTTGGGTTACAATAGACGAGCCCAATTTGCTAAGTCCAATTTAACCTCATCCTAGAGGCCCATTTTTTGGTGCCACATGGAAAATGACGTGGCTTGCCAAGTCAAACAGGAAGCGAATAGGATCATGACATGTGTCAAAGATGACAAGCCTGCTCCATAAAATCCATATGCCATATTACTTAAATTTGATTGGCCGAAGAGAATCCTGTTCCAATCGCAACTCCTCTATTCTAAAACTATAAATAAGGGTCCTCATAATTCAGAAAGAAGACCAAAAAAAATTCTAAACAAGAAGCTAGAGAAAATTTGTGGTACAAACGCCATAAAATTCTCTATAAAGCTACTAGTTTAAGAATTCAAGCATTCAAGTTAAAAAATGATCAAGATCAAGACCATCGGATTCAAGAACAAGCTCGAAGCCCTTGAATTCAAGTAAAAGTCAAGATCAAGATAAAGTTCAAGTTCAAGTTCAAGACAAATTCAAGATCAAGCTCAAGAGCCCTTGAATTTATATTTGAAAAGGCGAATTCAGAGGAATCATAGAGATTGTAACACTCGCACCTTAAATTAATAAAACGATTGTTGCATAATTTTCCGTTCTTGATTATTATTTTTTGGACGCGAATTTTATTGTCTACAAATTCTGGCATGCCCAGTGGGACTAAATCTGCCCTTCATCTCTTCTCTCATAAACCAAGTCTGAAAATCTGAAGCTGCAAAGGTGGAAGAAAGAGTACTTCAAGCCTCGTCTTTGAGTTTCATCGAGTCTACACTCCGACAAGCCTTTAAGCAGGGGGCATTTGTAGACATTAAATTTTTGTGGACTCTACAAGACGTATTCAATTCGAATTAGGACTCTCGAAGGTGTGTTAAGTTTCAATTAGAATTCTTGGAGGTTACTCAACCCTGAACCGTAGTTCATGTCTATATAAAGGGTAGTAAATTCCCTTAAAAGACATCTCAAAATATCCCATAAACTCTAGGGTATGTATTTTTAAAGATCAAGATCTCGAATATTCCACAAAAGTCATGGAATATTCATATAGAGGTCAAATCTAAATCATCCTAGTTCGAGAAATACACCACTAACTGGCCTCAAATCTTGGATAAATCTCAGGAGAGTATAATCAAGGGAGGAACAAAATTGTACCCGCAATCTTGATGAATAAAATTATGTTTCTTCATTTTTTTTTGTGATTGTAATTATTTTCTGTCACTTTAAAATTTATTGCAAACAACAACTGCTTTAATAGCTTCGTTACAATTACAAAGAAAAGTTTGATTATTAGACTCCTTTGAAGTAACAAAAAACAAAGAAAAAAAGAGTGGGTGAAAAGAAAGGAAGAAATAAATTTAGCACAAATTATTTAGGTGAAAGACACATTAATGGGTCATCCATTTATTATTGAGTCATATTCTGAAGTAGACGCCTTATACATTGACAAAAAGATGGGGTCCTACATATTCATGGTCTTTAGGAAGGTTCACGATTCGGATAAAAATCAATTCAAATTGAAAAATCAAATCAATTTTTTTTTATTTGAGTTTGATTTTAGATTTTAAAAATAAATAGTATTTAGTTTTGTCAAAAAAAAATCGAAGAAATAATCGTCCAATAATTATATACATATATTTTATTAGTATACATGCATGATATGTTATTTTTATTAACAATTTTAAATATCTTATATATGCTTTCATCAAAATTTATTATAATTTATTTATGAAAGAAAAAACGTCAAATACGAGAACATTTATCTTACTGATTTCATGTACATGTGTCACGACTGAAAAATGGACGAGATGGCACTCGCCTTATCCCACCAAGACAAGTCAGCCTAAACTCAACCAGAAAATTTTATAATCAACTTAAAAATACCCCAAAATCTGGTTGTCACGTGTACAAGCCTCTAATGTGTTATAACAAAATTGAAAGAAAATACAACTTCCAAATGACGTTGTTTCTAGAATAGAACAAGATCATAATTAAGGAGAAAGAAGGTCCGCTGAAATGACAAGCAGCTACCTGACAAACCTCCATAAGAAGCCTCGACAAGGAGAAGAGAAAAATATCACAAAGGTCCGAGCTCTTAACCTACAAAAACAATGTAGAAGCAAGGGGTGAGTACCAAACCACACGGTACTCAGCAAGTAAACCTCTAAACACAAGCTAAATGGATAGAATACGTATACTCCTTACACTCCAACCGAACCTTCACAACTACAACCTGCATAAACCAACCCAACCTAACAGTTCAAAATTTACATAGCACCCAGCTCAACATCAATCACTTTAACAAATTACATATCCTCAATAACAAACTCAATATTCATCAATCACAACTTTCACAAAAGGCACTCACAAATATTAGCAACACACAAGATCAAATTCATCAAATAGAGGTAATCAATTATCAAGTATTTTCCAATAACCAATAAAACACATAATCATCAAGAATGAAGGATGTCATGGGATGCAATGCAATATGACACCATGAAATGATATGCCTCAAAATACCAAATACTCTCTCAACCGTAGATACATAATACTCCTCGAAAATACATCGAGAGTTCATGACCCATGGGGGACTCGCGAGGTCCATAAACCGACACGGACGATCTCCACGTGTCTGTGCGGACGATCTCAACACACTATCATAAATCAAACAAATTTCGCACGGACGACCTCTATGTGCCCAAGTTATAATCTTAACATCTCACCATCCCCAGCACGGACGATCTCCACCTGCCCATCTTATACTCAATCTCATGTCAATGCATGTGCACAATATGATTTCAATAAAAAGGATGGTGCATCTCAATCAATTATCAATATGGTATGTAATCACGTCAGCTATCACCAGTATACGGGTTCAATAAAGAAACCAATCACACATAATAAATCAAGTCAATAATATCAGCTAATGCCCATATGCTTGGCATTCTCGGATTACAATCCGTATTCTATAGTAATGAACTTTCCCTTTATACATCGGTACTCGTACCAATGCCCGTCACAAACAATTCTCAACACATCACACACAAACAATTAATCACATTGCCTTTTATTACCCTTTTTTCATCATTAGAATTAATATGTGAACAAGTCAACCCATCACCAAGTCTCATTACCTCCAAACACATATTACAAGGAAATACACGAATTCCATACACTTAACAAGGGTTTAGAAATTCACTTGCCTCAAATAGTCGAACAAACACTCCGGGACTTGAGCCTTCCCCTTTCGTTAGGCTTCCAAATCAATGCAATCTATTTAGGTACATAGTCACAATAAGATTCTGAAACTAACAACACTCATGTCATTATAGATTTAGCCTAGACCCAAAAGCTTACCCAAATTTATAATTAAGTTCCCAAGTCTTGATGCCCATTAACTTGTCAATTCTTCCAAATCCTTCAAATATCGTAAATCTAATGGCATTCACAAAAACACGATACACCTAACAATTCAATTCCCCTAATCCCCCAAAATTGATAACAAACAAAAAGGAGTAATAATAATAATTACAATAATATTAACACCATTTCTTGTCCCCTAATTTCTAAGCCGCCAAGAATTCACCACTGCCCCCCTTCAATCTAATACAACCATTATACTAATATAATAATAATAACTATTGGTTACTTACTAAAATTTGTCAACAGTAACCCGTAAATACTTGCCCATCAATTTGAAAACCAACAATACTGCAGAAGATCCAATTCATTCCATACCCACTTATAATAATAATTCAATTGAAAGAATTGCAACTTAATAATATAATAACTATATATTGATTTCCTATGCAATTAAAAAGCAGAAATTTTCATCCACAAAATTGAGTATACCTGCACTCTCGTTCTTCGCTCAACGCACGCCGCATGTTAGTTTTCTTTCTGCTCCTCTTTATTTTCTTTTCTAAATTAAATTTGTATTAAAACTAATAATTCCTACTAACCTATTTTATTATTTCAAATTTGGCCCACTATTATTAACAATAACAAAATTACCCGTAAATTAATTATCTATAGTTTAATGACTATTCAAAATTATCAAAAAAATGACCTTTCGAGTCCGGTTCATTACATTATCCACCAATAAAAACCATATTCGTCCTCGAACATAAAGAAGAAGAACTAAGAATAATTGACATTACCAAAACCTAAAGTATTATTTCCAGAGTCAATGTTTATCTCTCAAAGTGAGCTCCTCCTTAAGACCAGTTCATCAAGATCACTACTAAGAACTGAACTTTCGAATAAAAAATTTAACCGATTCACACTTCAAGATTGATTACCATACCACATACTAACCTGTGAACCCAATTTAAACAGAAATCCTCCAAACAACAACACACCATCAGGACGAATCCTTTCTCACTTTACCACGAGAGTATTCTGAACCAATACCGGCTAAAACTAACAGTAAACCTGAATCAACCACCAAACCGTCATATTGCTCAAACCATCACAAATCTTGTCAAGATTCCTTTCTCACAACATAATCATCCCATGATCTTAAGTTATAAAAACATGATCTTAAAACATCGAGTAATCATCCAGGAGAATCGAGCTCATCTAATCCAAAGATGGAAATGATCAGGTAACCATCCAGCAAGAGATACATTCAAGTATACGAAATCTCTAACAACACTATCGGGATGCTAGATCTGTAGCTATGATTATAGACAAACCTTAAGAATGATAAGATAGACTTAATGATCCTCACATTCAATCACACTAGCCAAAACATGATATTGATGATGAGATAAATCATAAGTCTATCGAACAACTGTAATTTTTTCATGATAGCTCTCATATAAATTCTCGTATGCAAAGTTATACATGTAGAACCAATGGTATACTTCAACTAACCTAAACAACACCAAATCTGCCATAATTGAAATGCCCAAGTCTGCCCAAAGATGTCATCCTACCAAGAAAACAATCGTAGGATCGATACACCCGATCCAACACTAAGAAATCACCCATAGATATAGAAACACACGTAGCGTAAACAGCGAATCATATTCCAATTAATGTCCAGTACGAAGAAGGTGGTCACATAAGAATATACGGAAGCAAGGTCGAATAACACAAGATACTCCTTAGTGCCCATATAAATAAAATTCCATTAATTTGACTCCATCTCTCAATTTTTAGCCACCCACAATCAACTAGTCTGATCTCCGTTAAAATATTACAAATACTCGATTCATTAAACCCCACATACTTCTCACAGTACTCCATTGAAGCTAACACTCTTAATACTAACAAACATCATAACTACACCAACCATTTACCTTACTCTCAAATTGTCACTAATATCAAATTCTTCTTAGCAAACACATTGTAGCCTCTAAAAATTTCAAAATATGGCTCTTTTTCTTTTCATTTAAGCATTACATGACAAATTGAGTCACACCCAAGACTGATAGCACTAATTTAAATTCTAAAAATACTTTTTCATCGAGGTAAAATAATTGAATCACACCCAATATCAACTTCACACGAACTTTCACATACCATTTTTCAACTACCATTCATACCATTATGTATCTCATGTCAAAACCTTGGTCACTCCAATAATTATGTATATTATAAGCTCATAACCTCTACTCACCATCAAATGCCTACGTAACACATCATAACAGTTTATATCGTTCCATCAACAAAGTAGTTTTAATCCCCTCAAAATTTTCATTAACCATGTAGAACTGTAGGTCCACACCGTTGAACATTCATAAGTTACTTATCATATTTTGAACAATCTAGCTCGACATAACCACATAGAATCTTTCACACATCATTGCTTGTCACCCAATACTAAAACTCCATCTTTATAAAAGTCTATGATAGAACCTTAATAAGTCTATATCGAATAAATTCACATCCATAGTCATATTAGAACTTATATATGAAAATCCATACAACCTTCACTTCGAACCAAGAGTCTATATAAGAGGTCTTATTCTTTCACATCTCTTAATTTCTTCCCATGATGAATTTTTTTAAAATACCTTGAACTCTTTAATATACCAGACCATTGTTCCTTTCGCTAACTCGCTTATCAATATTATCCTTTGACTAACAACCCATGACATTTTACCTTATACTCTAAACAAAAGCGTTTAAGTGAAACCCTTCTTTAGGCCTTTTAACAACCAAAAGTAACAAACTTTACGATCCAAATCCTGCACATGTTCTTCCAAATGCTCAATACCCCATACGATCGATCAATTCTTACCTTACCAATTCATACCTTGACAAAACATACTACCACGAACGTAGACTTGCAATGAAAAACTTGAATTCTGATTCCAACTGTGTAACTCAATCCCTTTATCTATCAACATTAGCTCATACATTGAAGATATTTATGAATTATCATATCTTAGTTTATCATTGATCGCCTATCAATCGACCTTACCGCACCCTTTATTAAAAAATCAATCACACTAGTTACCAAACTCGAAACCATAAAATAACTTATCACCACACTTGAGTCGAACGTATGTAGACTTCTTCTTCAAGCCTTATCCAATAGTTTTTTAACCAATTTGACGAACCCGTGATACTATTACCATAACTAGAGCAAAACAGATTAAACCACGCGTCTTTGAACTCAATTTTCAATCCTCAATAAGAGAAAATATTCTTGCTCTAACTTCTTTCCGAAGGCTACCCTAAATCCCACTATTTTTGTCATTAAGACTCTAGCTGCTTTAAATTTTATTTGAGCGGGGTTCCAACATCTCCTAAGACTTTCCATACCACCATATTACTCACCAAATAGTATAAAACCACAACAATAGATACTCGCAAGTCGTTATTAACATACAAATTTGTTCAACCAACAATCCCGATGATAAATTTGCATCCCAATCACAAATCATCATGAACTCTTATTACCATTATGCTCAGTTAGCCCTTGCCATCACCACAAAGTCAAACTTGTCAACGACATGAAATCTCAACCCAACTATGCCAATCAAATTTAAAAGACTAACTCAATTTTATACGCACTTTCTTACTAAAATTCTTAATTACCTTCACACAAGTATACTCTTTGAGACTTCATTTACCCATAAACTTGTCATTCTGGTGGTATCTATCCATTCTCTTGGACCTTAAAATGAAAACATTGGTCCTCATTTAGAACCCTCAGGATACACTTCTCAACTCAACGCATTAATACCGTATCAATAATCCATCACTAAAATCTTTCTTATACACACTGCTTAACCCCAAACATCTGCAGTAATAGCCTAGTTGGTTTCTTAGATGTGAATGCAATATCAAATCTAATTATATGAGCATGTGATACAATTGATAACTCCTTAAGTAATTAGTATTCTCAATTGACAATCGACGTATCCATTTCTATACACAACTAGTACCATATCGTGAAAGTCTGTTAAATCCACCACTAGAACACATCATACCTACCGAGAAGATCGTACCCAAGTATCCTGCACATTTCTACCTATTAAATAGATCCAACACATTATCGAATTCGTCCCCTCTTTAGCCCAAACGATATACATTCTTTCATAAATCAGGTGGATAACAAAAATAATACGCTCTATAACTTCAACAAAGTAAGCATCGATATCGTTGTAGTAGTCGTATCATGACCCCTCTTAAATATACACTCAATCTATGAAATCGTAGTAGAGATTCTGACCTCAGTTTATAAAACATCATTTTCATCATACCCTATACAACTTTATTAACTGTAATTTTGAAAGTCACATTGTTCATTAATTATCCATCTTTTAAATCATTCCACTTCCAATTGTCAAACCACTCTAGATATTACCTACACCACACAAATACTGATCCCACTACTAGATGACTAGCCAAAAAAAATATAATACGTTCATGAAGTCCCTTAAACCACTGTTCAACCTAGTCGTTTATTTATTCTCAAAGTGCATCATCAAATCATAACATCAAATAATTTCTTCGAATCACTAAACATTCTAAATCGGACCACGCGTCCTTTCCAAAAGTATATAACACTTCAACCTTAGCATCAGATCTAACATTCAAACTATACACGATATCAACTACTCACATGAGGAACCACGCACGAGTCATCATTATAAGTGAAAGTGAATGGAGTAAAGTGATGATAATCAAAACCGGACAAAGTACGCACGATAGAGATTCAAGAAGTGAAGATGTTCCTAGAAGTCACTATAGCCTCTCGAAGATAAGAACAGACATCTCCGCACTGATCCTTGAGACTCTACTTAGACTCAAATTGTACACATATGAGACCTATGAACCTAGGGCTCTGATACCATTTTCTTACGACCCAAAAATGGACGTGATGACACTCACCTTATCCCACCAAGACAACTCAACCTAAACTCAACCATTACAATAAAATTCAGAAATTTTATAATCAACTCAAAAATACCCCAAACTCTGGTTATCACGTGTACAATCCTCTAATGTGTTATAACAAAATTGAAAGAAAATACAACTTCCAAATGACGTTGTTTCTAGAATAGAACAAGATCATAATTAAGGAGAAAGAAGGTCCGCTGAAATGACAAGCAGCTACCTGACAAACCTCCATAAGAAGCCTCAGACAAGGAGAAGAGAAAAATATCACAAAGGTCCGGGCTCTTAACCTACAAAAAAAATGTAGAAGCAAGGGGTGAGTACCATACTCATCAAGTAAACCTCTAAACACAAGCTAAGGGGATAGAATACGTATACTCCTTACACTCCAACCGAACCTCCACAACTACAACCTGCATAAACCAGCCCAACCTAACAGTTCAGAATTTACATAGCACTCAGCTCAACATCAATCACTTTAACAAATTACATATCCTCAATAACAAACTCAATATTCATCAATCACAACTTTCACAAAAGGCACTCACAAATATCAGCAACACACAAGATCAAGTTCATCAAATATCAAGTATTTTCCAATCACCAATAAAATACATAATCATCAAGAATGAAGGATGTCATGGGATGCAATGCAATATGACACCATGAAATGATATACCTCAAAATACCAAATACTCACTCAACCGTATATACATGATACTCTTCGGAAATACATCGAGAGTTCATGACCCATGGGGGACTCGCGAGGTACATATACCGACAAGGACGATCTCCACGTGTCTGTGCAGACGATCTCAACACACTATCATAAATCAAACAAATTTCGCACGGACGATCTCTACGTGCCCAAGTTATAATCTTAACATCTCACCATCCCCAACACGGATGATCTCCACGTGCCCATCTTATACTCAATCTCATGTCAATGCATGTGTACAATATGATTTCAATAAAAGGGATGGTGCATCTCAATCAATTATCAATATGGTATCCAATCACCTCAGCTATCACCAGTATGCGGGTTCAATAAAGAAACCAATCACACATAATAAATCAAGTCAATAATATCAGCTAATGCCCATATGCTTGGCATTCTCGGATTACAATCTGTATTCTATAGTAATAAACTTTCCCTTTATACACTGATACTCGTTCCAATGCTCGTCACAAATAATTCTCAACACAGCACACACAACAATTAATCACATTGCCTTTTATTACCCTTTTTTCATCATTAGAATTAATCAATGTGAACAAGTCAACCCATCACCAAGTCTCATTACCCCCAAACACATATTACAAGGAAATACACGAATTCCATACACTTAACAAGAATTTAGAAATCCACTTTCCCCAAATAGTCGAACAATCACTCCGGGACTTGAGCCTTCCCTTTTCGTTAAGCTTCCAAATCAATGCAATCTATTCAGGTACATAGTCACAATAAGATTCTGAAACTAACAACACTCATGTCACTATAGGTTTAGCCTAGACCCAAAAGCTTTCCCAAAATTATAATTAAGTTCCTAAGTCTTGATGCCCATTAACTTGTCAATTCTTTCAATTCCTTCAAATATCATAAATCTAATGGCATTCAAAAAAACACGATACACCTAACAATTCAATTCCCCTAATCCCCCAAAATTGATAACAAACAAAAAGGAGTAATAATAATAATAACAATAATATTAATACCGTTTCTTGTCCCCTAATTTCTAAGCCGCAAGAATTCACCACTGCCCCCTTCAATCTAATACAACCATTATACTAATATAATAATAATAACTATTGGTTACTTCCACTAAAATTTGTCAACAGTAACCCGTAATACTTGCCCATCAATTTGAAAACCAACAATAATGCAGAAGATCCAATTCATTCCATACCCACTTATAATAATAATTCAATTGAAGGAATTGCAACTTAATAATATAATAACTATATATTGATTTCCTATGCAATTAAAAAGAAGAAATTTTCATCCACAAAATTGAGTATACATGCACTCTCGTTCTTCGCTCAACGCACGCCGCATGTTAGTTTTCTTTCTGCTCCTCTTTATTTTCTTTTCTAAATTAAATTTGTATTAAAACTAATAATTCCTACTAACCTATTTTATTATTTCAAATTTGGCCCACTATTATTAACAATAACAAAATTACCTGTAAATTAATTATCTATAGTTAAATGACTATTCAAAATTATCAAAAAAATGACCTTTCGGGTCCGGGTCATTACATTATCCACCACTAAAAATCATGTTCGTCCTCGAACATAAAGAAGAAGAACTAAGAATAATTGACATTACCAAAACCTAAAGTATAATTTCCAGAGTCAATGTTTATCTCTCAAAGTGAGCTCCTCCTTAAGACCAGTTCATCAAGATCACTACTAAGAACTGAACTTTTGAATAAAAAATTTAACTGATTCACACTTCAAGATTGATTACCATACCACATACTAACCTGTGAACCCAATTTAAACAGAAATCCTCCAAACAACAACACACCATCAGGACGAATCCTTTCTCACATCAGCACGAGAGAATTCTGAACCAATACCGGCTAAAACTAACAGTAAACCTGAATCAACCACCAAACCGTCATATTGCTCAAACCATCACAAATCTTGTCAAGATTCCTTTCTCACAACATAATCATCCCATGATCTTAAGTTATAAAAATATGATCTTAAAACATCGAGTAATCATCCAGGAGAATTGAGCTCATCTAATCCAAAGATGGAAATGATCAAGTAACCATCCAGCAAGAGATGCATTCAAGTATACGAAATCTCTAACAACACTATCGGGATGCTAGATCTGTAGCTATGATTATAGACAAACCTTAAGAACGACAAAATAGACTCAATGATCCTCACATTCAGTCACACATAGCCAAAACATGATACTGATGATGAGATAAATCAGAAGTCTATCGAACAACTGTAATTTTTTCATGATAGCTCTTATATAAATTAGTTTATGGAGAGGATAATAGGACCCTAATTAAGTTTAGGTGTGTCTGTGGGATTTTGGTCATAGTCTAGGGGTACTTGTGTCTTATCCCATTAAAGATTAATGTGTTACTATCACATATCTATTATACAATAAAATGTAAATTATTTTTCTTTCATCATTCCACCACTTCCTCTCACTATACGCCCTCCCCACACAAATTTTTAGTGTTATTTTTAATTTCTTTTTAAATAAAATTATCACTTCATATCCCCCACCCCCAAAAAAACCCATCTTTTCAAATAATAATTTAGATATTATTTCATTTTCATTAAAAAAGAAAGTTTTACTGCAGCCCACTTAACTCTCCACTTTTAATTTCTTTTCTCGTTTTGTGTTAAATATATACATATATGTTTAGGAAAATATTCTTACTTGCTGCAAGACTTTCTTTAAAATGATTTTTTTATTTCTGTTATATTCTATACGCAAGTAGAAAAAATATTTTCTTAAAAATATATGTACGTATGTAACACAAATCGAGAAAATATAAAAAATAAAATATAAATTAGGGGTGGAGGGTGAGATAGAATTTATTTTTTAAAAATAATATATATATATATTTTTGGAAAGGAGAGGGTGGATTTGGGGTTGGGAGGTGGGGGTGGGGCGGGTGAAGTATGAACATTTAAAAAATATTTTATAAAGGAAATTTAAAAAAATAAAAGGACGGGGGATCGTCGGGGAGGGGTGGTGGTGGTGGGGTGAGGTAGAATTTTTTTTTTAAAAAAACTATATATATTTTTTTTTAAAAAAACTATATATATTTTTTTTGTAAAGGAGTGGGTGGGTTGGGGGGAGAGGGGGGGGGGTGAAGTATGAACATTTAAAAAATATTTTATAAACGAAATTTTGAAAAATAGAAGGACGGGAAATAATGGGGGGGGGGAGTGCGGAGTGGGGTGATTTTTTGAAAAAAAATAATTTCTTTCTTATTTTGGTGATTGTAATACTTTAATCTATAACTTTTAAACTAATTAATAATTTATTTAATTTTTGTCAAGATGGATATTTTGTCTATGTGGAATGTCATATTTTAAGTTTTTCAAATAAATAAAAGAGTGTGTTACACACATCACTTAGATATAAGTGATAGTTTAAGTATGAAACTCAAACCACCAATAGTTTAGGTATAAAAATTCATAAAAAGGGTATAATTTAGGTATCTTTTTAACAGTTATCTCATTAGTCAATTCCATATATATATATATACAAAGATGATGGCTGGAATATGAGGTGGGGTTGCTTTCTTTTGTTTATCGAGAAATTTATTTTAAATATGTTTTAGTTATTTTAGTGCAAATTGTCAATAAAAGAACAAAGGGTACAAGTTTTTAAAAAATTAATAAAAACAAAATATTATTTGAGTTTAATAGACAACTTACAAGTAGGTCAATTATATGTCTTATATGCATAGATAAATTTAAACTCTCAACACGATAAAGACGACAAGTTCACCATTACTTTTTAAGATAAGAATGACGAACTGAGATATTGATTTGGCCTTTATAATGGCGATTTAACAATTTAGGTTTTAAAGCAATATTTAAAAGGCAAAACTTTACATTTTTTCTAATTTCTTTTTGTACATACAACTATCAAAGTCATTATCAAATGATTCATTTTCATATATTACATTTTTATTTTAAATTTTGGATTATTTTTCTGAATAAGTCATTAACTCCTATAATAATTCAAAAGAAAATAACTTTAGTATCTTTTATTCATAATTTTATAATATGAAAATAAAAAATAATAAAAATATTTGGAACTTTCTATTTTGAAAGGCTTAAAACAACTGCTTTAATAGCATCGTTACAATTACAAAGAAAAGTTTGGTTATTAGATTCCTTTGAAGTAACAAAAAACGAAGAAAAAAAGAGTGGGTGAAAAGAAAGGAAGAAATATATTTAGCACAAATTATTTAGGTGAAAGAAACATTAATGGGTCATACATTTATTATTGACTCATATTCTGAAGTAGACTCCTTATACATTGACAAAAAGATGGGGTCCTACAAATTCATGGTCTTTAGGAAGGTTCACGATTCGGATAAAAATCAATTCAAATTGAAAAATCAAATCAAATTATTTATTTTTTGGTTTGAGTTTGATTTTAGATTTTAAAAATAAATAGTATTTAGTTTTGTTATAAAAAATCGAAGAAATAATCGTCCAATAATTATATACATATATTTTATTATTATACATGCATGATATGTTATTTTTATAAACAACTTTAAATATCTTATATATGCTTTCATCAAAATTTATTATAATTTATTTATGAAAGAAAAAATGTCAAATACAAAAATATTTATCTTACTGGTTTCATGTATATGAATGCCTGATAATTTTGGTGGGACTAGGAATGTCACTATTTCTTCCTTCTAGGCCAAAATGGTGAATTTAGAAATTTTATTCACTAGTAAATTTAGTGATTAAAATTTCGGTAATGTTAGTCGTTCTAACTATTTTTTATGTTTTGAATGAACTATTATTTCTTTCCATCTTTTGAATGAATTTTTTAAGTTTCTTTTGTGTATGGTTAAAACTAATAACCGAATCATACCGAACCGAAACCGATAAATATAAAGCATGTTTGGTTCAATTTTGTTTTGATAATTAAAACATCAGTTAAATTAATTTTGATCAATAACCGCTTAAATAAGAGCGAGAAACGCAAAATTTAAAGGGGTAAATAACTTTTAAAAATAGTTGTACGTAGTAAAATAGGTATATTTCCTAATATTTTCAACTATTATCATTGTTTTCATATTCGTAGGACCATATGTTCCCAAATGTTTCTTTCGCCTTGGTAAATTTGGTTCTTTTTTTTTAAAAAAAAAACACTCAAATTTTGATCATGTAAATAATTTAATAACAACTTTAAGGAGAGATAGAGGTCAATTATTGAAGTATTGAGGTGAAATTTATTTCTCCCTTTCTTTTACACTCAAATTTAGTACGTATAGGATTTTTGTTTTCATATTAACATTAGTGTATCTTTTCTAATATTTTAAAAGTATTTATTCATGTGATATTTGTCAGGATCATATTTTTGTGGATATGGTGTTCTTTGACGGTGTACGAGACGTCAATTTCAAAGCTAATTAAAACACGAGTTGTCAAATAATTAATTTACTTCTCTAATTTCTTTTTTATTGTAAATACAATCATCAAAGTCATTATCAAATCATACGGATTTACAACATCCTTTCCATATTAACTCTAACAAATTTTCCTATAATAACGAAATCATAAAACCATAATAATTCTCTAATCGTAAATTTCATCTTCTTCGCATTATCTTTTTAAGATTAATGATCTTAAATTTACGATTAATGATTTTGTCGACATGTATCTTATTGTTGTTATCATTGTATCTCAGAAAATATATAATGTATATATTCTTTATAGTAATGAAATTAGATGTAAGAGTAATGACGTTGTATCTTAATTTTATAGCATGTATCTCAGACAAATAATGTATATCCGTATTGTTGCACTTGATGTGTATATGGGTGTAATGGTGTATATGTTCTGTTAAGTAAAGCATGACGTAATTCTTTCATTTTGATTAGGGCGTTCCTATACTTAATTAGATCTATTCTCGACTTGAATATTGGCGGATGAAAAGTACTCAAACCCTGCAATAACAAATTCATGAATGAAAACAAACAAATAAAAGGTGTTTGATGATTTTGGTATATTATTGTTACCTTTAACAAATAATGGATGGAAGATCAAGAAGCTGGAAATAGAAAGAGAAGTATATAAAATGGAAAATATATACTCATAATTAAAACTAGAACAAACTATTGTTCCATTTATTATTAAATAATAAAAACATACTTAAGTAGCACACAAGCCGTGGTAAAGGTCCACAACCATGTTACATAATACATAGCACATATTACGTACACATCAATGTGCTTTAATTTAATACATAGATTAAGAAATAGCAACATTGCTTTTCTGGAGATCATTTTCTCCTTCACTTAGCCATTCAGATTCTCCATCACAAATATAAGTTCCATTGTTACTAAAATATTTACATCCTTTTTTACCTGCAGAACAGGTGGTGCATAGTCCATTAACAGTTTTAGTTAGTTCTGTTGCGCAAATTCCAAAGTCAATTCGACGGTCACATTCTTTTGTGCAAGCCTTCTTGCTATCCCAATCTTTAGATTGTCCATCACAAATAAAAGTGTAATCTTTACTGAAATATTTACATTCTATGTCACCTGAACAACAGTTGATGCATATTCCATCAACTTTTTTGGTTCCTAAATATGGGCAAATCCCAAAGTCAATTCGAGAGTCACATTCTTTGGCGTCTGCATGTTCGAAATCGCTTGCAAGAAGAATTATTCCTGTTTGTTTGTAAAATATATATAACCAAGTTAATTATCTAGCAACAATTAATTCGATAAAATAGCAGCCAAAAATATATATCTTAAAATGTTAGCTGGATTGTAAGAGTGATTAAGTGAAAAGAAAGAAGAAGAATAAGAAAAATCTTACCAAATACAAGGAGGAGAGCAACTTTGTGAATAGCCATATTCTCAATATCTCAAGTGTTACTTTGATTTGTTTTTTTTTTTGAGTAAGGATGGTGTATCCTCTCCACCTACTTATAGCAGATGAGAGAGCTAATAGTACAAACACCTGAAAATGAATGACTATGTTACCTTCAAATAATGCACTCACATTAATTAGATACGTACGTGGCATTCTCTTGTTGGTTCCCCATAAAAAAGGATAAGATATTGCTCAATGTCTTTTGTGAAATTGTGTAAAAATATTGTAATTTATTGAGATATTTTAATAGTGATTTATTGACATTAATGGAGAAAAAGAATTTATGGTGGATGTAAACGTTGGTAAAAAAATATAATTAAGAGTTACGAATGTTGAAAATTTCGAAAAAAATTATAATTTTTATGAACTTAAAGAGCCTAGTCATGGCTATAGATAATGACGACGGTGAAGAAGAAAAAAATTAAGAATAAAAAGTATTTATAAGACAAATTACACTCCAATAGGAAGACTTCCATGTCCTTGATTTAGTTCTCAATTTAAGGATAACTCTCTTTAATGTAAGTAAAGTACACTATTGAAATAACTATCCACACCATTAAAATAATCGGAAGCAATATATCTTCAACATCATTCTGCATGATAGTTATTTATTCATTATATTTTTTTATTTGAAATTTGGAGATGTATACGATATACAAGTTTAATTCAATATGATCTCTTCTTTCGTTGACTTTACTTTTAATCAAAATTACTGAGAAGATAAATTAAATTGTACGATCGTATGAATTTTCTTACATCACTAGAAATATGATCAAATGTTTCTCCCAAAGTATGTATATTAGTTTTGAACTTGAAAAAATGACATACCATTTCTGTAATTTTTGATGAATGAGTTTCTTCACCTTAGTGTTTAATATATTAAAATAAAAAGGAAAAAAATGAAAAAGAAAAAGAAACCGACTAGTGCCATTGACAATAGGCTTTGATAGTGTAAAATAGAGTTACACTGAGAGTATTTTACTTGATCTCTTTATTTTAATATAGATATTTTTTTTGTCTAAAACTAGTTAGTTATTGTAAATTATTTTACATTATTTTATCCTAATCTTTCAAATGTTCTGCCTACAGGGCTATGTGGATGCCTAAAAGGGCTATGAGTTGCCAACGAGACTATATTGATGCCTAGAAGGGCTATGAGTTGCCTACAGGACTATATTGACGCCTAAGAAGGCTATGTGCTTCTTACAGGGCCATGTTGTTGCCTAAGAGGGCTATGACTTGTCTATAAGCTATGTTGATGCCTAAGGGAGCTATGTGCTGCCTACGGGGCTATATTAATGCCTAAGAGGGCTATGTGACTGCCTACGGGGTTAGGGGACTACCAATAGGGGTATATAGGCTGATTGGCACCTTCTGGGCTTATGGAGGCCTGAGTAGGTGGTCATGTGTACTGTTTGTACCTGCCGAGCTTATGGGGGATTGGTTAGGTTGTTGTTTTATTATTTTTGATAAGTTTAGATTTAGGAGCAGATACACTTGTCTTATCCTTGATTTATTTATCAGATTATTCTAGTATATCAGGATACCTTATCATAGTCTATTGCCTTTCATACTCTGTACATTATTTTGTACTGATGCCCCATTGCCTTGGGGGCGCTGCATCCATGCATGCAGGTCCTGACAGACGACCGAGTAGACCTCCTCAACAGCAGGATTGACTTTTATCTGGTTGGCTAGCCCCTTTCCTCCGGAGATGCCAGAGTTGGGAGGTTTGTTACCTTTTGTTGTAGATATATTTATGGGTAGGCTGGGGCCCTATCCCACTAATCTTTACTACTCTTAGAAGCTTGCAGACTAGTGTGTGGGGTGTATAGCTACGGTATGGCCATACTGGCCTATGTTTTTGGTTTGCTGAAGCTTGTGAGCTTTTTGATGTATTGTATTGATATATAGCTGCTTTTAGTTTTGGTATAGATATCATGGTGGTCTCGACGGCCCAATCAGGACTTTTGTGCTAGTTGGCTATTTATTTATATGATCTTCTGGGAGTAGTTGTTTCTTTTATAGATCAGTTGACAGGGGCCTTGCCAGCCGAGGGCTTAGTTTTAAGCCGAGATATACTTGTTTGTTTACTTGATTGCGTGTGGCTGCCATGCGTTAGTAACAAATGGTTCAGCAGGGTCGGCTCGGGCCTGAGCTTTAGCATTAGGAGCCAGTTGTGCCCCTCGAGTTTGGGGAGTGACACGTGGTTACTTGGAAAAGTAAAAAACAAAAGGTTGTCTCATTGTCTAGTACAGAAGTTGAACACAAAGTAATGGTTAAAGATATCCAGGAATTATTATGGTCAAAATGACTTATGGGGGAGTTCGGATTTTCACTCGACGAATCTATGAAGTTATTTTGTGACAACTAGTTTTCTAATAAAATTGAAGAAAATTCAATTCAACATGGTCGTAATAAACATGTTGAGATTGATCATAATTTTATCTATGAGAAGTTTAGCGGGGTGAGGGCTGCAGTGGCGGGCCAGACGCGACTTAAAGTCGTAAATAAACCCCCAAAACGTCTTTATTCTGCACTTTTCGATTTTGAGAGCTAGGAGACGACCCCATATGACTTCTCGACCATTTTTCACCATTCTTGATGCTAAAGGTAAGCTTTTAACTCCCCGAATCCATTTTTCGATCCGTAGAACGTAATCTAATGGGTAAATATCAACGGGGAAGGGTTTTGATCTAGAATCTATGGTGAAAACAACCCTAGTTTGGATAATTAGGATCATGGGTTTCATCTAGGGTTCATAGAATGGTTAGTAATCTGGGTAATTAGTGATTGTTTTTTTATTCCCGTAAACATTGATTGTTTGTAGACCAAGAACAAGCGGAACGAATCCGGAAAGGGAAGGATCAAGTTTCTTAGGGTTTCAAGCTTGTTTCGAGGTAGGTGATGGTTGTAATTTTATGATTGTGTGATGTATGTTTATCTTGCTTCATTATGATACATGTATGTATTGAAATGTTGCATTATTGATCAGATTTGTTGTAAATGAGGATATATGATTGTCGAATGCCATTGAATCATGACTCGATTGTATTATTATGAGAATGTACTTGTGTTTGTGATTGTGGTGTGTTGAATGAATCAGTTGCCACATTCCGGCATAACTAATTGGGATCGGTTGCCACGTTTCAGCATAAATATGAGATCGGTTGCCACGTTCCGACATAACTATTGGATCGGGTACCCCGTTTTGGTAAGCTAACTGTTTGGATTTGGGTTCCATGAGAGAACCAATAACTTGTTGTAAATGTATATTGTTGAGCATGTGATAATATTGTATATGTTCGATATATGCATGTGATTATATTGTTGTATTGATTATGTATGTTACACTTAGTGGGATAGCCGTGTGATCCTACCAGTACACTGTGGTTGTGTACTGATATTGCACTTGCTTTTATTTTTGTTGAGTACATGGCATCTTCAGACGGCTATTGACAGACCTCGTCTAGAAGATCAATGATCGTTCGAATTCAAGGGGGAGTCATTTCTTTCGGGCTACCATGGGTTCTCTTTCGTCTATGTCCACCATTTCAGACTTAGACTTTTCTAGTTAGTTATTAGCTCATTAGTTTGGGGTTGTATCCCTTCTTGTTTAGACTTGTTGAACTTTAGATGTTTTGGTACATTGACTTTCAGGTTGTAGGTGTAGTTTTTGCGTTGTTAGTTGTTTAGATATTTTGGAAGTTTATGAGAACTTCAGTTTTTAGCTATTTAACTTGTTTTCGTATCCTTAAATGCTTTAGTTTTTGGTTTAGTTGCTTGGTTTGGGTTGTAGCAGTGGTTCTCCCATCGGAGGGTTAGTGTGAGTGTCAATCACGACGGTCTGGATCGTGACAGTTATATATCTTACATGTAAAGGCAATTTTAAAGCAATATTGTACTAGCTAGGGGTTTTCTGTTTGGGGATAAATTGAGATTAGAAAATAGATATGGGGATGGAGAAGACTCACACTCAAACTTCTAAGCTATTATCTATGAGAATAAGAGCTTTTTCTGAAATGATTTGAGTCAGTAGTTGATTTTTTTTAGTTTTAGTTTTAGGTGAACCTTTTCCACTCAACGATTTTGTCGAGAAAAATATCTTTCCTTTTCATTAAAAATATATCTTTCCTTTTCATTAAATAAATTAAAGTGGGTGAATAATTTTTAAAAACAATTGTATGGAGTAAAATTTGTATTTTTCGTAAATATGTCATATTGGTAGGACTATTTGTTCCCAAACGTTCCTTTCACCTTTTTGGTAGATTGGTTCTCCTTTTTTTTTCCTTTATATTCAAACTAGGTAACTCAGTCACGCTACGCGTGGTTATCAAATATTTTATTTATGATGTACACTATATTTATTATCAAGAATTAAAGATTTGCAAATACTAATGACCTATCGAGTGTGGAGGCCATAAATCTCCATTCTTAAGCCATAAGCCTTGTCCACCATGTAGAGAAAATAAATCAATATAAGAGTATTATGCATGAATTTAAGTTTGTCTTATTAGCACATATAAGATAGTTTTTTATTTTTAACTACTTGAAAATATAGTAAAAGTTGAAAATTTTAAATATAATACCCCTAATTTCATCGGGATGTTTCACAAATAATCAATCAAATTTATTATTTATTTTTTCTAATTATATATATAAATCATACACTATTATATACATATTGTACATATACATACCGCATTAAGTTCAAGCGGTTAATTGATCAACTATCTATATCATTGAGACATTTGCTCTATTAAAACTAAATAATATTTTTAGTAATTTGTACCATGTTCGTACTTAAATATTTTGGATTGTATCTCATTGTCTTGTGAAAGAATGTTCAACTACACCTTATTATATGATTTTAACTTACTGACAAAACATTATTAGAAGGAAAATATGTATTAACCTTTTTGCATTATTTTGGACTAAATTTACTGGAAAAATTGTACAAAATAATGCATGCAATCTGTTGTATTGTAACACCACAAATAAAATATACAGATTTTTTTTTATTTGAATTATGGAATGGGAAGAAACGGAATGAACATGAAATTTAATGAGAAAGAAGAAGATGCAACATGTGCATATAAGAATTTGCAAATCCTCATAAAAAATCAAACTTCCACTTAAATGTAACGCCTCATTTGGTCGTTTTGAATACTAGAGCTTTTTATTTCATAAAAGACTTTCCGATAGATTTTAAATGGGTATTTTGGACTATTCGTAACTACTATTATAAATTTAGTGGGGTGGTTTTAATTGTTTTTATTAGTGGTAGTTAATGGACTAAGTCCATAATTTATTTAATTAAAATATGGCCCATGAATAAGAATAAATTAGAGGGTTTAGTAATTATTTAATTATTAGTTGATAATTATTTACCCTAAATAATTAAAAGACTAGACAAGAAGATTTACGGTAGAGGAAAACCTTACCTGCGGCGTGAGCCGGCGTCTACCAGTGAAAACCGACACCCAGGTAACTTCATTCTTCAATTGCCTTAATTAATATTTGATGGTTTAGAGTTACCATTAGGCGTTTGCATGTGGTGCAATATCAAATATTTAGGGATAAAATGTAGTGCAAGTTGAGTGGTTGTGATGTTATTATATTATGGTTGTGTATAGGGAAATTAGGGATAAAAGACATTATTATAGTATTAACGTTGAGTGGAAAGAATTAAAGAAGAGAATTAGAAATTGTGATGTTAAATCCAATAATTTTCTTACGGCTACTTGTGATCCTTGTGAATTTGGGGAATATATGCTCAAAAGTATCCATGATATATTCATTGGATAATGATCATGGTGTGATAACACACATAGATTGGAAGGTTAGTTCTATGATTTATTTCCGTAGTATGCTACTGGTTTCGCAAACCAGTGAGTTTCCGATTTGGAATGGTTCTTATTATTATCACATTATAATTTAAATTTAGATATATTGAGATAGGTTATTAAATATTAGGTGGACTGGGTTATTTGAATATCGTTAAAGTTACGCTAATTGGAGAAATTAAGATTTATCTTTAGGCTTGAACTTTAGGAAAATTGATAGAATTGGGTAAATTGACATATAGTAACATGGGTGTCTATAGACTCGCAAACTTACAATTATTATATACTTGTTAGATTGGAATCGTTCTAAGGCAGTGAGGAAAGGAAAAACATTAGAGAACTAACTTGCTGGACTTCGGTTCTTCGATGAAGGTAGGTTCTTTATGGTTTATTCTATTTGATAGATAGACTCTTAATAATGATTGATATGCATTGAATGATATTGTGAAGTTCTCTATGTACTTGATTGTGTGATTGTGTAGCTTGGTTGTGTGGTTTGTGATTGGTCTGAAATCCTGAGACCATGAAATTTATAATCTTGAACCCTCTCCATCAAAGTGATGCCTTGAATAAAGAAGGCTTGATGAAATATTGTTAATGAATTGAAAAGTGGTGATAATAAATGATAACTTAATGATATTATTGGATCGGAGTGTCACGTTCCGATACGGTATAATTGGATCGGAGTGTCACGTTCCGACACGGTATTTTTGGATCGAATTGTCACGTTCCGACACGGTATAATTGGATCGGAGTGTCACGTTCCGACACGATAATATTAAAGAAAAAATACATTGAATTAACTTAATGTACTCAATATCAAAGAACTCAATTCCCAAATTAGTATGGCTTGGAGGCATGAGTCCTCATGTGTGATCTTGATATTGTTGACCGATTACGTACTTACTTTAGTGTTGTTGACACTGGTTCATGTGTTTGTTGATTGCCACCTGCTAAGTGTCATAGTTGATTTTATACTATTATTCATTACATGTTAGTTTCTATTTTGGGTTGGCCGATGATATCTACTCAGTACATGTTGCCCTGTACTGAGCCCTACTTGTATTTTTCTTTGTTTTCTTTTGTGGAGTGCAGCGAGTGTATCAGTGACTTTGACTCGCCCTCAGCTCTAGCCAGTCTCCAGCACATCAGGTTCCGGGTGAGCTATTCATTCCAGCTCATGTTGAATTCTCTTGGTCATGGCATGATGTCCTTAGTTTTCGGACATAAACTATTTTATTCATTTATTTTGGTGTCTTTAATACTCTTAGACTTAGTATTTGAAGATTAGATGTCCTTGATGTGATGACTTTCAGATTTTGGGGATAATAAGTGTTAGACTTTAGAGGTTTATTTGATTGGTTACTTTAATAAGTTTTGAGCTTCCGCATTATTGTTGTTATTCATAGTTGAATTATTGATATATGTTGGGGTTTGGATCCCTTGGTTCGCCCACTTAGGAGGTTAAGTGTGGGTGCCACTCACGACTCATTTTGGGTCGTGACAACTTAAATATATATAATACCGGAAGAAATAAAACATATTGATTAAGTAAAATATTTAATTCATCTAAGATTGTCTGTTAATAATAAAACTCGAGAATTTCATTATAGTAAATTACCCTATTATAATAGTAATAAAATAAGTTTATCCTTGCTTAAATTATTTTCAATCAATTCATACTCTTTTATTGAGGAATAAATCTTGACCCAAATATAAAACACAAGAGTTTGAATTTAACCAAACAATTTTCAAACACTAAAACCAATCATTCATATGCAGAAAGAATGACAATAATAAAATTAATCAATTTCAATACAATATGATATAGTTTCCCATTCAACATCCATATTCAATCCTTTTTGATAATTTAGCACATTTTAATAACTATACTCTTAAAAAAAATCTGCTTACATAAAATAATGGAAAAATTAATAATAAAGACCAAAGAAAATAAAAAAGGCAGAATAAACATTAATGAACATGAAGACTTTTTATAAAGTTGATGCCTTGCATGTAACAAAATCCAGCAAGTGATATCTTTTTTTTTTTGTTGTTGATTAGTGAACTCGTGAAGATAATCTGATGACGAACGCAAAAACACAAAATCTACCCATTATCAAATCGACAACATAAATGATTATCAAGATTTTTGGTTTGTAATATTTAGATACGAAGAAGAGACAAGATGAAGAAATAAAAGTTTTCAATATGATAATTTATAGGTATTATTGGTAACTGATATGAAGTTGCAGAGACAAAATAATATTTAAAAAATTAATGTGCCCATAAACTTTAACTTATGATTACCGTTATTAATTTCTAAAGTTGATAAGTTTTAATATTTCGTTTCTTCAAATTAATATGTCTTTATAGGCACATAATAGAGGAGTTTCAGCAAATTGGGCTTTACGGTTCATTGACTATGTTTAATGTTTTATAAATATTTTAAATGAAATCAAGTCTTTTAAAATTAGAAAAAAAGTAAAAAAAGAACCACAAAAGATATGTATATACAACTATACAAAAGGAAATATGCAAATAAAGAAGATAAAAGAAATACCTTATATTATATAGATATATAAATTTCTTGAATTGAATAAATAAATAAAAATAAGTAAAAAAAGAACAAAGAAAGGAAAAGAGTACTAAATTAGTGATTTATTAAGAAAATGTTATAAATAGGGTTGTTCATGGTTATGGTTATACAACCAAACCGAACAGCAATCCGAACCAAACCGATTAAAAAAACTGATATTTGGTTTGATTTGGTTAGGTTTGGTTTTATATTTTGAAAAACCGATATTATTTTATTTGGTTTTGGTTTTACTAAAAATTAACCGCAAAAATAACCAAACCGAACCGAGAAGTTATATATATATATTTTATAATTATTTATAAATAAAATATTAGTATTTTGATAAATTTTAATTAACTTAAGTCGTTAATTTTATTATTTTCTGAATCCCAACACTTAAATTTTAGCCCAACTATTATAACCTTAAGTCTAAATCCCTGAATATTCATTACTTTAAAGGTCACACTTTCTATGTTCTTTATAAAATTTTCTAACGCAACATTAAATAATTTAAAGCTCAAGCTACAGAAGATGGTAATTGATTAGTTCTGACTAT
>JAJOOS010080209.1:0-32954 GCA_029582725.1 Solanum chiquidenum | reverse complement strand
GAAATTAAAGGCGATCAAAGGGGACGTTGGCGAACTGCCGAATGATTCGGTGTGCTCGACTCAGCTTGCAAAACTGCCCAACATTCCGAATTTCAACCTCGATTCCCAAATTTAGCCCACAGCCCCCGAAATCAAAATCAAACTACACACTTTTGCAATTAAGACCAGACCTAATCGACCCATGCCTCTGGGGTACTCAAATTTCCCCTGATTTGGCCAAAATTGGCCATTTGACGCCTTTTGCCATTAAGAATGACGTCAAATGCTCCATCATTGGGAAAAGTACATCATTTAGCACAATTGGGGGTTAGTCAGACTTCACCCAGCTAGACCCACCACAAACTAAACGCAACCCAATAATTTATGATCAATTTTACAGCACAAAACTTGAGAAATCAACATTTTAAGAACTTATGGATAATTACAAAACTAAAATGGGCAAACTAACACATCAACTATGATTTCAACACGGTCCCATCACACGATAACATAATTTTACCAAGTGCATTTGAGTTCAACCCCTAATGAAGAGTTCGCTATTCGGAAAACCAACATTTAAGCCGAATGAATAGTTTTAGATGCTAGGCTGAAATGTTATCCAAATCTGAGTAGGAGATCAAGAACAAAAAGCGATTAAAATAGGAAAATGTGTAAAATCTAGAGTGCGGGAGAGAGGGTATGAGGTTGGAAATAGGAGAATGTGAAGGATTTTGAAAATTTAAATTGTTTGGCATTTTACAACCTTTGAGTTCGCGACCCTTTGGGGTGGCATTAGTCGACCACGCCGAACTACTTGGCGATGCGCCGAGTACTGACTTACCTCACCGTGTTTTACAGGACCTCTAGTCAATTTGGGAGTCCAAACGACGGACATAATTGGGCTCGGTGAGTTGGTCATCCATCCACTGGCCTGTCGAGTTTACAGACTCCAATTGGACATTTCTGTGAGTCCAACGGCGGTCCATGTCGGGCTCGCCGACCTGACTCTTTGCTCGCCAATCTGCACGTTTTCAAATAAATTTCACCTTTCAACCTGCACAATCAACAACTGTTATTTGAAAACAAACACAAATCATTAAAATCTTGGGTTGCCTCCAAAGAAGAGCCTTAGTTAACATCGTGGAACGACGCAAGTATCCATTCAAGTTTCATTCTTCTGATTTTCCATAGTATCACTAGGCAACCCCCTTTGTTGTCTTAGGTTAAAATGCAAAGAAGTATGACCCATTTAGGTCTCCAACTGCTTGATAGAGAAGGAATGAGAGTTCACCATTTGATTTAGAATTGAGACATTCTTTATTATCTCTTTTAACACTCTGTCATATTCTTCGACTTTGTTGAGAATACGTGAGACTATATCTTCTATCTGGCCACCCTCATAATCCTTAGGCTTTTGATGCTCATGTGTAGGAATGTACCTATCCTACTTCCCCTCTCTATTACTTCCTTAGTTATCACCTGTCCTTGAGTAATTGGCACTTTGAGTTCCTCCTTGATTTTCAAGGAAGTTTACTTCCTTTTTGTAGAACACTTCAAATTCCATGATATTTTTAGCAAAGAGATCCAGCTGGGTCATCATTTTTGCTAAATTTTGGTCCCTTTCTTTATCCCTGTTGATCTTGGTCATGCGATAGAGAAGTTGGGATGCTATTGTATAGGATTTTCGCATTATATCACTTGGAGAAAGTTGGTCAGCCACTCCTCTATTCACATAACCAAGACCTCTATAGAAACATTCCAGCAACACCTTATCTGGGATATCAGGAGTCGGGCACTATATCAATAGCTTCTGAAACCTAATCCATGTCGCATGGATTGTCTTACCCTCCAAGTGTTTCAACTGTTGGATGTTGTCCCAAAGAGTCATCATATTTGAATTAGGGAAAAAACGCACTTGGAATGCAGTAATAAGCTCGTCCCACAAAGTGATAGAATCTCTTCACAACTCAGCCAACCACTTGCTTTCCTCGTCCATTAGAGAAAATGGGAACAACCTCAACCGGACTGTTTCTTGCGATATGTTCTTGAAGGAGAACGGTCCATAAACATCAACAAAATTCCTAATAAGCTCATGGGGATCCTCATGAGCGTCTACGAATAAACCCTTCAGTTGAAGTAGTTGAAGCGTGGTGCTTGGAATGTGGAAAACAACGTTCCCTTCAGCTAAATGCAAACAAAAGGCCCCGATACCACCCATTTTGACTAGGTCATTGATGTTCAGGTCATTGAAATTGTTGAGGTTCCTGGTATAATCTTGGTGACCCACTTGGCTACTGTTTCTACCATTTATGCTCATTTCTTCTGTTTAACACAAGCGACACAAAAACCAAAAACTAAAATAAGTAGACTCAACTATAACTAAGAAGAAAACAATTCAACTTCATCAATAGAATTTCAAACAACACCACTCCCTGGAAGCGGTGCCATTTTGATCTATCATTTCAAGCACACCTCATCCAATTCTAGGTGTCAAGGATCGTAAATAAGTATAAAACCCAACTAAATGAGTTGGGGTCGAATCCTATGGGGAGCGGTACGTGTCTTAAATTCAATTAGGAAGTATGAATGTGACCTAATCAGCCAAGGAATAGAAATTATCAATTAAAGACATAATTAAGTACAAGGGGTGACACGCATGTCAAATGTGGGTTTTTGGTTTTAATTATCAACTAAAAGTAGTAACAAACACTTCGAATTAACAATATGGTTACAGAATTCTTGGGATGTGATCGATTATAGCCAAATATAGACATATGGGTAATTATGGATATAAGGGAGTTGGCTAGACTATAAGGGAAGTAGTTTTCTCTCGAACAACTACCCCGAATCAAGTGATTTCTTTTAAACATCAACAAGCATGCAAATTAAAAGCAACCCACACCTTAATCCATACACTCTCTCAATCTAAATGTGTCGGATTGGGTTTAGGGTTTACTTTCTCGACCTAAACCCAGATCAACCCAATACCACAAACCATCAATCAAAAACCTTAGTTCTGAAACCTCTCTCTCGAGCAAGCCAAGAACACAAATATAGAACTGCATTTTCAAGTACAATTCTTAAATTAAACAACAATTACTGATTAAACTCACTTTTAAATAGCATTTAAAGTAAAAATTAGCAATACCCATAAACAAATTTAGCCCATAATCACATGATCACACCCCAAGAATTGAGGTTTTAGCTAGACATTATAAAAAGATAAAAAGAGTTACCAAATTGATTATCACTCAATTGGGTAAGAGTGATTTCGTCTTTACAATGCTCCAGTTTGATGAATCTTAAAGACCCAGTTCCAATTTCTCAAAAGTGAATTTCTTCACTGTTTCAAAGCTTAAGAAAAATCTAAAGAAAAGTTTTCTAGAACTAAGTTAATTTCAAACCATAAATTCTAATGCATAGATAGATACTAAATTAAATGTTCAGAAACATATTTATAGTCACCAAAAATATGCTACGAATAGGAATTCGGTGATGTAAGTCGGGCTCACCAAACCACTCGGTGAGCCACCCTTTGATCTCATACATCGCCCTTTTCACCTTGTCATTAAGAATCCTTAGGTTCTGTAACTTTTGGCGATCTATCACTACTTCTCATAACTGCTCGGCAATGCGGTAACTGCACTTTCCTGTCGCCAATTTGGTTTCCTCCCTCAAGGCTGGTACACTGGATCTTTAGGCGGTGGATCTAGCCATTCGCAATTCGCCAAATTCTCTTGGCAACCACCAGGCTTGCCTTTCTTCAATTCTTCAAAAAAAAATTCCTTTTTGCATGTTAGTGTCCTTGCTTTGTTCCTTAATTCCACATACCTGAATATCAAGGATTTTTTATCAGTTTATGGCACAATTTAAGTATTTGAGGATACTAAATCTATATAAACAAAGCTCCAAATGAGTCCAAATCTTTAACTCATCTGTGATCCTGGGCAACTTAACGTGGACCCATACTGGCCATGAAGGGCACCACGAGGTGTTGTGCTGCCCATGGTGGCTTAAAGTAGCTAGCCAAGGCAACCTCACCTCCCACAATCACCATGACGTCTTGTGGTGGGGACCACATGTCGTGGTGATGAACATGGAGGGAAAGGTAGAGGAAAGGTCTAGGCAGCCTCCTCGCACGAGCCACTTGATGGTTCGTGAAGGCGTTAACGGCTCGTGGAGGTGGGTGTGAGGGAAGTTGGGATTTAGGGGTGGTTGCCACGCCACTGGTCAAGGCTTTGAAAGTTTAGGGACTTTTGGGTTTTTTCCGGTTTTAATAAAATCAAATCAATGTCATTTTACCTAAGCCCAGGACCCGTACATAAGTAATTTTGACCAAAAAACTCAACCATTCAAGTCATTCTTCTCAAAACCCAAAAGAAAACTTAAGTTTTTTCTCTCAAAATATTTCATTCTCTAGAACTTGAAGAAGAAAGGTGAAGTTAAGACAAGGTCAAGTCTCCATTTTCCAAATGTTTGTTGGCTTTGATAACAAGGTATGATACCTTTATTCATCCATGGAATCCTTGCATCCATGGAGACCCTAAGATTCCCCGATTGAAAAGTAGAAATTCTCCAATTTGAGTTAGGGTTTTCTTCTAAAGTTATGGGTATTGATGAATGTTGATCCGAATGATTGGGTGATGATTGTTTATGCATGAATTGATATTATTACATGTTTTTAGGATGAATTTACATGTAACCATGGCTATCTCTTGTCTAGAAAGATGAAATTTATGTAAATGGGTTTCATCCCATGAAAGGAGAAATAATGGTGATTTCCTTTATGTATGTATTAATAGAATAGAATTTCTTTGAGATTGAAGCATATATGATGGGAAACAATAGAATTTCTTTGAGATTGAAGCATATATGATGATTTATGATTAGAATTTCTTCGATAATGAAGCATATATGATGATTATGATATGAATGGATTTGAGAGTGAAGCCTACGCATTAATTTTTTATTTATGATATGAATGATTGTGGAAGGGAATTTCCCACATGATTTCCTTTATGTATGTATTAATGTGAAAGACTCTCTCACATTGAATGATTCAAGGTTTAAAGGATTTCTCACCTAAAATTAATCTAAGTTAAAAGACTACAAAATTGATGAGGCTAGAGGAGATTACCCTTGACCTGTAAATGAGATGTATATGAGGTGATGACCCATATTCCTTAGAGTTGAATAAGAGGCTATTACCTTTATTCCTAGAAATTCAACAAGAGGCGACCACCCACGTTCTTGTAGTGATGATTGGATATGGAAGCGAGTACACATGATCCTTATAGAAAGTCATGGAAGTGAGTAACAGTGTCTCATGATGTTAGACATGTAGGCGAGTACCGATGATCCTAAGTAAATGAGTTAGAGGGAACTACCCATGATCCTTCACAGTAAGGAAACCCAAGGGGGAAATGGTATACTTAGATATCAATGTCATTTGTGCGTTCTGAATGTTGATGACTTAAAGGAACACATCTTATCATAAGCCCATAATTCTCGGTATTCCATTCACCCGGGAGCCACCATGCTGTACTGCGATTTTCGAGAGATCTATTGGTGGAATGGGATGAAGAAGGATAATGCGGGATGTGTGGCTAAGTGTCCTAATTGCAAACAAGTGCAAGTTGAGCATGAGAAACTGGGAGGTTTATCTCAAGACATTAGTATTCCTACTTGAAAGTGGGAAAATTTGAATATGGACTTCATAGTTGGTTTGCCTCGTACATGGAGGCAATATAATTTGATTTGGGTTATAGTAGACTGAATGACGAAATTGACCCATTTTATTCCCGTCAAAGTTTCTTATTTGATGGAAGATTATGCTAAGTTGTATTTGAGGGAAATGGTAAGGTTGCATTGAGTGCCCTTGCCCATTATCTCTGATAGAGGAACTCAATTTACTTCTCAGTTTTGGAAGTCTTTTGAAAAGGATCTTGGAACTAAAGGTAAGCTTAGCATGACTTTTCATCCTAAAATCGATGGGAAAGTGGAGTGTACTATCCAAACTTTAGAGAATATGTTGAGAGTGTGTGTCACTTATTTCAATGGAAATTAGGACGACTATTTGCCATTGATTGAGTTTGCTTATAATAATAGTTATCACTCTACTGTTGGTATGGCTCCAGTTGATGCTCTCTATTGTAAAATGTGTAGATCTCCTATAGGTTGGTTTGAGGTGGGTGAAGTTGTCTTGATAGGACTCGAGTTAGCTAATGAGGCTATGGAAAAAGTCCCACTAATTAGAGAGAGGTTGAGAACAACCCAAAGTAGACAAATTCCTATGTCGATATTAGAAGAAAAGACCTTGAGTTTGATACTCACGATTGGATTTACTTGAAAATCTCACTGATGAAGGGTGTAATGAGGTTTGGTAAGAAAGGGAAGCTAACTCCCCGTTATGTAGGCCCATATAAAATTTTGAGAGATGTTGGCAAGGTTGCTTATGAACTACATTTTCCTAATGCGCTAAAATCGGAGCATCCAGTTTTCCATGTCTCTATGTTAAAGAAATGTGTTGGAGATTCGACATCCATAGTTCCCTTAGAAGGTTTAAGAGTTGATGCAAATCTTTTTTATGAGGAAGTTCCGGTTGAGATTTTAGACCGGCAAGTCAAGAGGTTGAGAAACAAAGAAGTTGTTTCCGTAAAAGTGTTGTGAAGAAGTCATATAGTTGAGGGTGCAACTTTGGAGGACTAGGCCGATATGATATCTGTCTATCCTCATATTTTTCCTTCTACTTCTGCTCTAGCTTGAGGTAATGAGTTCCTTATTGTTTACTCTTTGTTGGGTGTTATGTATTTTAGATATTCCCATCATTTCCTTTTTGTGCATGTTAAAAAAAATTGTGTTTTGAGTGAAAATGAGTTCACATGATTAATTTTCCTCATAATGGAGTTGATGTTTCCTCCTTCGATATATGCTTTTGAAAATAGATCGCATATACGCTCCATGAGATTATGTTGAGCATGCTTTTAGCTTGGAGATGATAGTTCCTCCTTGAATATGAGAAATGTTAAAATTTCAGGTATATTCGTTTGCTAGGTCTAGTTCCTACTTTTCTTATGATGCATTGAGTATGTTTAGCATGGAGTCGATGTTTCCTCCTTGAGATGTGCATTTTGATGAAATTGCATACATGATGGGCAACTAGTTTTGAGTCTTTTCCTTCGTGAGTTGTCTAGAATTCCATTGGAGGACGAATGTTCCAAAGGGAGAGATGATGTAACACCTCGAAATCTAGTAGTCTAAGTAAATGACCAAGTGAGAGGTCATGAGCCAAAGACCCATACGGGCGGTGGAAGGCACCACGAGGCGTGGTGCTTCCCATGGTGTCTCACAATAGCCAACCAAGGCAGCCTCACCTCCCACGACCACCATGACAGATCGTGGTGGGGACCATGGGTCATTGTTATTAAAGTGGAGGGCTAACCAGTAGGTGGGTTTAGGCAGCCTCCTTTAACCAGCCACTTGACGGCTCGTACAGGCCTTGACAGCTCGTGAAGGTGGGCATTAGGAAAGTTGGTATTTAGGGGTGGTTTGCCAAGCCACTGGTCAAGGACCATGGCTGGCACCACGGCTCGTGGAGATTGGCATGAAGTGGTTCAGTCCACTAAAAGTTTAGGGGCTTTTGGTTTTTTCCTGTTTTAATTAGATCAAAGTTTTATCGTTTTACCCAAGCCAAGGACCCCTATATAAGTGATTTTAACCCCAAAACTCATTCATTCCTCTCAAAACCCAAAAGAAAAACAAAGTTCTTCCTCTACAAGTATTTCTCTCTCTAAAACTTGAAGAAGAAGAAGGTTGAAGCTAGGGAAAGGTTGAGTCTCCTATATTGACTCGGAAAATGATAGGTTGAACTAGAGCCTTAACGTTTGGGTTAGTGTTACTTTAGGTTGATGTCTAGTCTATTTTAGAACCTAAATGGATCAAGGTGGAAGCCTATGGTGCAAGCAAGGGCCTAGGCTAGCAAGATAAGGTGGTAGAAGCCTAGTTCCTAGAGGGGCTGTTTGACGATGGGCTGTTTGATCGCCCAAGGGATTGGGGGAGCCGCCCTTGTGCCCTTCTGATCGCCTAGTGGCTGGCCCATTTGACCATGATACTGGACCAAAGCGCGAGCTAGGTGCAAGCTCTCCAACCAGCTTGGCGTGTCTCCCTTCTCCCCTTTAGTCCTCCAAGTGGACTTCCCATTAAGTGAGCTCACTGGAACGAAGGGCGAGCCAAGGGTGCACTTGGCGAGTCCAAGTGTCCAAAGGGTGAGCTTGGAAGGGCAAGGCAGAATTTTTAAGTTACAACTTTAAGGGTCCTTGGTTATTTTCCAAAATTAAGTCCTCATTATTCTAATCCTTTCGTAGCAACTAGAAGAACCTTTTTAGACCTAAATACTTTCATTTAAGTCACTCCAAATAAAATCAAAAGGAGACCCACCTCCTCTCAAATATTTCTTTCACTAGAAATCCTCCATTAGAGAAGAAGAAGAAGAGAGCCATTGAAGCTAAGGTTTTGGATTCAAATCATTTCTTCATCAAAATTCTTGGGGAATGTTAGTAAAGGTATGGTGATCCTTCATCTAGGGTTATCTTTCACCCTAGAGTTAATATCAAAGAAGTTTCAAAATTTTCAAGTTTCATGAAAAACCCTAAGTTTCACTCAATCTCATGGGTTCTTGAATCAAACGTTTTCAAATGAAAAGTTATGATTATATTGATATTTAGTTGATGATGTAAGATTAAAAAGCCTATGAACCCATGATTTCACTAAATTCCTAAATGGTACCTTATGAAGTGGGTTGTTGATGATGAATGAATGTTGATGAATTTATTCCTAGATTGATTTAGATTATTGATATGTATCATCATCTATGTCTAATTATAATGAATTGTTTATGAATTGAGGATTGATGATTATGGCATTGAAAGGACAAGTTTGACCTAATTACTTGTTGTAATAGAATGATGCTTAAATTGTTTTTCCACTTGAAAGGTGGAGTGTTTACCTACTATGAACATTGTGTTCATGGCCATGAAGGTATATTGTAAAGAATTGAAGTATTATCAGGATATTGTATATATGAATGTATAATGTGAAGGATATACATGTGATTTCAGTGATAGAATGATGATCATGTGTAGAATGTAAATGTGTTGTGATTGAAAGAATATTCTATTTTAACACTCATGAATGATGATGATGGAATGTAAAGGGTTCTATAATGTAATGTTGAATATATTGAATTGGTATGAGAAGGCATCCTTTTATTGTATTGATGTATATGAATCGATAGGCTATGGCATTCCTTTCATATATGAGTAATGAACGTGTCCTAACTTGATGAATATGAATCGATAGGCCAATGGCATTCCATTCATAAATGAATGATGAGGTATTTTGGACTATGTCTTGAACCAGTAGAGCTAAGCTCGGTAGCCCTTCATGATGAGTCTAGAACCAAATGTGAATGTAAAAATCTTTAATCGGTAGACCTAGTGTTGGTAGCCCTTTCATGTGTGAAATGGTGACCTTGCATTAGTAGACCCAATGTTTATGACACCCTTCTTGGAAATTCAATGAGCCATCCCTAATGTACCTTGAATCGGTCGACCTAGTGATGATGGCCCTTTCTTGTGTAATGTACCTTGGGTCAATAAACCTAGTGATTGGTTTCCCTCTCAAGTACAATGATGTTAATTTGAATGAAAAACTCTATGGGAATGGAGGCTAAGCACCGAGTGGATATGGTAGGATATAAACTTTCCCAAAGTTAGGCTAGAGTTCCAATGAACATCTTCCTATCCCATAACTATGTGCCCAGATAGGATATTAGCCAGTGGATTCCATCCAACTAATGTTACCGGTTTACCTTAGGCAAGTAGACCAACCCTTACGATGTGAGATAGTACATCGGATTCCATGATTTAGCTCTCATGGTCTATGTCGGTTAATGTCGATTCCTATCATGTGAGATGTGCACTATGGTTTCTTGAGGAGTTCTACAAAGTGTGGGTAGTAGTATGGGATGCTATCCATGCATTGCACTAGTAGGCTTTGAGAGGGCCTGTCACGATCCGAGAATATCCCTTAGACGTGACATGGCATACTTGACCCCGAAGGGGTAGCATACAAGCCCTTAGCATACATCATTGCATATGTCATAGAATAAAAGCGGAAAATTAAAACTTTTTCTTCAACAATCGAAGTCATATCTATAAAGTCAAAAAGAGTCTAAACACTGTCTCATTGGCCATCTAATACAATAGAATACTTAGACATATAGGGATACAACCCTTATATAGTTCTAAAATGAAACTATAAGGAAAGTACTAAGACATCTACTACGTAAGATGTTTGTCTCCGAACTTGAGGAATCATGAACTAGCTTGGAGGATCACCTATTCCCAAGCTTGAACCAACAGATCCCATCTCCATGAAACAACCCCCTACATTTGTAGAAAACATAGAAATATGGTTTAGCACAATAATGTACTAAGTATGGTAGGTGTGCATAAAAACATTTGAAACATGCTTGAAAGGGGACATTTTAGTTGAAACCCATGCTATGCACTTTTGAACATCATTCTTGAAAGGGTTGGAGAACAAGTCATAAACAACTCACATATAGTTCATCAAAGCACAAGGATAACAACATACCATAAACATAGTCTCCAATCATAGTCATAATGCACATATCATCTATTACAATACATAGTACTCATGCATAGCCAAATATCAAGATCATAAGATCATAGTAGAACAACAACATAAGTAACCCTAAGCTCTACTTGTGCAATGCATAGATAGGGTCCATAGTCCTATCTACAGTAAGTATCACTTCTAAGCCACCAAGCTCATACCTATAACTCATTAGTCTCATGTAAGCAAATACACATAATCAAGAGACATTCATAATCACTTAAGCAACTTCTAAAACAAACTTGTGCAATGTATGGTAACTAACACGTATTTGCAATATACAATGCAAATCCAAGTTCACATTCACACTCATTTCATGGTAAATCCATTACCTTAGTAACCTATAGGAAACACTTGTGCAATGTGGATTTAGCATCCCATAATACCAACCCTACTAAGTACTCCCTTGAAGCTACCTTAGTGATGCATTACATCTTTAGATTTCACTATACGCAAAATTCACACATTAAAGAAATAGTCATGTACATTACTCGAATACAAGGAAAGTCATGCATAACAACTATCCATTCAATATACATACATGCATTTGAATCTCATCATAATGCAAAAGAACCATCCCATGACATCCTACTAAGTCTACTTGTGCAATGTGGAAGTGAAGTCCCATACCCCCACTCCTACTAAGTAAACTCACCAAGATGTCATAGTATAGTTCATGTCTCATTCATTAACTTCATTATTATAGGGAAAAGTTTCCATAACCAACATAGACCATGTGAGCTACATGCAATTAGTTGTCATATAACCCCACACCGAAAGAAGGAGTTCTTACTTGCCGAAGGTCGAACTAATTATATTTAGCTTCTAACTGGATCCACTGGCTAATTCCTATGTTTGGCACATAGTTATGGGATAGGGAGATTGCAACTAGAAACCCAACCTATTGCATTAGCAGAGGAGTTTCCATCTCATGAGTTTACTATAGATGACCCAACCTATTGCATTAGTGGAGGGGCCTTTTCCTCATTGTCCATATCCACTCGGTACTAAGCATTATTTACCAATTATACATAATTAGGATGGAATTGTATCTACATGTGTGAAGGAATACTTTACCCTTCGTTCAATACAATTCACTAATTAGCACATAGATTCATTTAAAGGTGAGAACTAACTTTCAACCTTAGAATCATCATTAGTATGTGAGTATAACTTTCATACTAATATAATGTTTTCTCATGAGAATGGACTTTCAATCAACACAATAGGATCATCATGGTCATGTACATTTCATGCATAATAATGAGTAAAGGTGCATATGAGAACTATACTGTCAATTAACACCATTGATACATAATATTCATGTTTATGCATGGAGTGTGTGTTTGTGTGCATGATTGTCCTCACAACGGAACATCAACAACAACATTATCATCCAGATACCTCCCTTCTTCTCAAGGGGATAACAACATGTACATAATATCCCAACTCATGTACGATTAACATATATTGCATTTAAGGATCTCAGACCATGTAAATCAACATATCGAATATTCATTACAATAGACATGCATACATTCATCATAGCAACACCCTCATTATACATATGGAAAATAAGCACCTCCACCATAAGTGGATCAACAATTAATAATTAGAGTACTTGACAAGTAAACACCCCCACCATAAGTGGATCAATCCATTCATATATAATAACTTCACATAACATACCTTCATAGATTTATCTTCAAGGCCAAGAGCTGAGATCAAGTCTAACATCTTAGATTTGGCACAATACACAGAAGAACATATAATCCAACAACATAACCAATATGATCATTTTCAAGGTAATTCATATCTACAAGATTCTATCATATTCCATTCATGTCTAGGTGATCTAAACTAAGGCCATTCATCAAGAAATTGATCAACCCTAGAAGATCACATCTAACCCCTCAATTTGCCTCTTTCATGATATAACCCTAGACCAAGTCAATTTTATCTTAGATTCATAAGGTAATCAAGAATACATATAAAACTATACTTAGGTCATGTAATTACATCATAAACAACTCTATTTCAATCAATTGAATCAACTCCTAACAATATTCATTGTGTAGAGAAAAGCCATAGCTAGGGTTGGGGGAAAACTCATGGATTATTTAGATTTGAAGTTAAAACCATCTAAAATCGATAGTATTATCAATAATAAACATAGTTAAATCTTTAATAACAACTTAGAAAGGAATCCATGGGGTTGAGTTGAAACCCTAGCTTTTGAAGATTTCTAGAATGGAATTAAAAGATTTTGAGAGGGCTCCATAGGTGATAGCTACCGATGGATGAAAACCACCATACCTTTGGTGTATAAACGCACGAAAATAATAAGGGAAAGACTCCATATTCAATCCCCTAGGTTGGTTTCTTCATTTATCTTCAATGGTGTTCTTAGAGAGAAGACTTTGCGAGAGAAAGGGAATTGGGTTTTGTTTTGGGGTCTTGGCTTGTGGTGAAATAATGGATTAGTTTAGGGTCCTATAAGTATATATAGTTCATTAATTAACCACCTAACCGACCTCCCTTAACCCCTACTTAATTAACTAATTAAAACTAAAACCCCTAACTTAAGACAAAAAATTCCAAAACTGGCAGCATCCACGTTTGCCCATCCACGGACCGTAGATGGGTCTACGGGACGTGCTGTGCTTCCGTGGATTGAAGCTGGGGCTTAAAATGTTGCAGGCTTCATGGGATACTAAGTATAGAACCATGCCAAAGACCTACGGAACGTGGTTTGATCTACTGGGCGTAGAAAGTATCCGTAGATCACCACAAAAAAAGATGAAAGCTTGCTGTCTAGATAGCTTTGGGGGACTGTTTTGGGGTCCTCTTCTAGGACCCATCGAGTGGTTTTAGGGGAGTCGTACCCAGACGTTTAACCCCTAAACATGTCCATCTAAGTATGAGAGACACTTCTACAAGTTTTTACCCTCAAACAACACTCCAAACTTCAACTACAAGACCCTTACAACTCAATATTTCAAATGACTAGTTTCCGGACGTTATAGTCGTTTCTTAACGTTTCACCTCTAAAATAATAAAACTAACTTTAAAATCCATTTTTAATCATCTAAACAAGTTTCCAACTATAAAATAACATGTAAGGCACTAGTTCTACCTACTAGATTTAGTCAAGCCTTAGCTAGGTCTTACTAGTTCGTACGGGGTGTTACTGGGTCATAGTGAGTTCTCTAAGTCTTAATGACTATTATTTGAATATCCGCCTAGGAAGAATTTAAGGAGAATGTTGATCTAATGTTTAATGAATGAAAGTCCTCTAACTGATGTTATTGAGTAATGTTGACTCTCCTATGCTTAAATGTACAGATGCATGCTATACTTGGATTGTATTATGACTACTTCCTTGTAATGACTTATTGTATATGAATGTGCCTTGTCTATGGTGACTTCAAAGGAGTACTTAGTATGGGTAATAGTATGGGATGCTACCTGCACATTGCACAAGTACGACTTAGAGTTCTCCTAGATGTTGGTCTTAATGTGATGATGTGATTCATGTAATGTAAATGTCTCTTAAATGCTTTATTGTGTAAAGGTGGAAAGGATGAATGGTAAGTTCACTTTTGGTAACCTTAAGGTGGTGCCTTAGTGTGGGTGGTTGTATGGGACGCTACCCATACATTGCGCAAGGTATAGCTTGAGGGTTACTTGATGTGGAGGCACAAGGTGAAGGTAAAGGTTTATATGTGATCTTGTTCAAATGTAAATTATGTGACCTTGTATGTTGTTTGTGACTTCTATTATGCCTCTTATATCAATGTTCTTGAAGTTTTATAAAAATGGCATAAAAGCATGACTTTCAACTCAAATGTCCTTTTTAAGCATGTTTTTGCATGGTCATCATACTTAGTACATCTAATGTGCTAACTCCATTCTTTCCCTTTTCTTACTAAAGTGTAGGGCTTGGAGATATTGGTGTTCTATGCTTGAAGGATAGGTTTCTAAGGTGCTTGAAGATGAATACTTGGTGAGTCCTCATAGTGTCGAGGACAAAAACCCATTATGTTCCTTTTACGTCTTTTAGTTTTGTTAAAGCTTTTGTATGGGCTAAGTCCCAATGTTGTATTCAAAGTATTAGATGGTTTGAGAAATAGTATATAAAGTCTAGAAAGTCTTCCGCTTGCTTTTAATGAAAATGTCTTCGATCATAAAGAAAGTTTTTAATTCCTCTCTAATTTCAAGTATCTTATGCAATGAATGAGCTATGACGCTTGTATAAGATCCCTTCGGGGTAGAGTACACTGTGTTACAACTAGGGGGTTATCTTGGGTCATGACAAATATGGTATCAGAGCACAAGATTTTGGAATGGTCTTAGGTTGTCTCAAACCACATCAAGTAGAGTCTTGTTCATAATGTGAAGCACACCACATTATGAATAGGAGGCTATTGGGTGTTAAGAAAGTTTCACTTCTTTATTCTCCAAGTCGTGCCATAGAGTTTAACTCTATAATGTATTTCCCTTATTCCTTATGTGATGGTCTTTAGAGTTTGACCACTTGGAAAGAGTATGCTAGGAGGGTTGAGGGAGAGAAAAAGGTTGGTTGTGATGTCAACTATGGCGATGTGACTTGATATATGTGAGATGGAATATTGTGATGTTGACTTCAGTATGAATGGATTACTTTATGGTTATGTGTGATGTTGGTAGAAGTTTATGATGAGTTTTGAGGTATGTTGAAAAAGTTGAGGAAATGTGGTGTTTTAGAAACGCCTAGGTGTGATGAGTATGAAGGTTTAGTGATTTTTTGCTTCGACCGTAGAATGGAGAGCAGTGAAATTAGAAAGAGTTGGTATAGGCTTACTCCCAAGTGGGGGATAATGTGCCTAGATGGTAAGGTCTTTGAGTGTGCTTGATGTTCATGAGTTAGGCTTGATTGAAGTTCTCACCTTAGGAGGTGCAGTGAGTTTGAGGAGTTTAGACCCAGTGTGGTAAAATCATATGAGACCTTGAGTTATGTGGTAAGGTTGATTGTGAGAAAGAGTTGCTTAATGAGAACCTTTTTAGTTTAAAAGTACCGGTATGTTGATGGTTCCTTGTAAGTTGTGGATGTCTTGATTGAGGTGCCTATGGTATGTTCATGTTGGCCTTAGTTGGGTTTACTTCTAAGTGGGGGATAGTATGTTGAATAGTAAGGTTGTTTAGAGTTTCGATATCCTTACCTCTTTCTTTATGTGCCTATTCAAGCTTAAGATGAAGAGTTCGTTTTTGGATTTTTTCATGTTTTTGGAGTCATATGTCACATTGTGTTTCCATGGTCTCCTTATGATATGCATGTTCTAGTTGAATTCTTGCTACTATGAGAAAATGAGTTTTCATGAGTTGTGTTTCTTATGTTAATGTGCATTTAGTATGAGTTCCTTATATACTTCATGAGGTTGAATTGTTGAACATGCCTAAATGTTCTTTTATGAAAAGATTGCTTAAATGTGCTTAATGATGTTATGATGAGAATGATTTGAGTTGGAGAAGGAAGTTCCTCCAATGAAATAAGAAATGATGAAGTTTTCATGCATAATGAGTTTGTAAATGTCGTTCCTACCTTCTTGTTGTGTTTTGAGTTTATTGATGTGGAGTTGATTTTTCCTCCTATGTTTATGCATATATATTGATGTTGCATGCATGATTGTGAGCTGCTAGTCTTGAGTCGTTACCCATTAATCTGTTTAAAGTGTCATTCGAGGACGAATGTTCCTAAGTGGGGGATAATGTAACGACTCGAAAAATGATAGGTTGAACTAGAGCCTTAACGTTTGGGTTAGTGTGACTTTAGGTTGATGTCTAGGCTGAACCTAAATGGATCAAGGTGGAAGCCTTGGGTGCAAGCAAGGGCCTAGGCTAGCAAGATAGGGTGATAGAAGCTTAGTTCCTAGAGAGGCTGTTTGGCGATGGGCTGTTTGATCGCCCAAGGGATTGGGCGGCTCACCCTTGTGACCTTGTGATCGCCTAGTGGCTGCCCCATTTGGCCAAGATGCTGGACCAAAGGGCGAGCTAGGTGCAAGCTCGCCAACCAGCTTGGCGTGTCACCCCTATCCCGTTTAGTCCGCCAAGTGGACTGCCCATTTAGTGAGCTCACTGGAAAAAAGGGCGAGCCAAGGGTGCACTTGGTGAGTCGCCTAGTGCACTTGGTGAGCTCAGGTATCCAAAGGGGGAGCTTGGACGGGCAAGGGCAGAATTTTTAAGTTAAGACTTTAAGGGTCCTTGGTTATTTTCCAAAGTAAAGTCCTTATTATTCTAATCCTTTCCTACCAATTATAAGACCCTTTTTAGACCTAAATCCTTTCATTTAAGTCACTCCAAATAGAATAAAAAAGAGATCCACCTCCTCTCAAATATTTCTCTCACTAGAAATCCTCCATTAGAAAAGAAGAAGAAGGGAGCCATTGAAGCTAGGGTTTTCGATTCAAGGAGTTTCTTCATCAAATTTCTTGTGGAATCTTAGTAAAGGTATGGTGACCCTTCATCTAGGGTTAGATTTAACCCTAGAGTCAATCTCACAGAAGTTTCAAAATTTTCAAGTTTCATGAAAAACCCCAAGTTTCACTTAATCCCATGGGTTCTTGCATCAAACATTTTCAAATGATAAGTTATGATTATATTGATGTTTAGATGATGACTTAAGATGAAAAACCTTATGAATCCATGATTTCTCTAAATTCCTAAATGGTGCCTTAAGAAGTAGGTTGTTGATTATGAATGAATGTTGCTGGATTTACGCCTAGATTGATTTAGATTATTGATTAGTATCATCATCCATGTCTAATTATAATGAATTGTTGATTGGTGATTATGGCCTTGAAAGGACAAGTTTGACTTAATTACTTTTTTTAGTAGAATGATTCTTAAATTGTTGATCCACTTGAAAGATGGAGTGTTTACTTACTATGAATATTGTGATCATGGCCTTGAAGGCATATTGTGAAGAATTGAAGTATTATCATGATATTGTATATATGAATGTATAATGTGAAGGATATACATGTGATTTCAATGATAGAATGATGATCATGTGTAGAATGTAAATGTGTTGTGATTGAAAGCATATTCTCTTTTAATAGTCATGAATGATGATGATGGAATGTAAAGGGTTCTATAATGTAATGTTGAAAATCTTGAATTTTTAGGCTAAGGCATCCTTTTCTTGTATTGATGTATATGAATTGATAGGCTGTGGCATTCCTTTCATATATGAGTAATGAACGTATCTTGACTTGATGAATATGAATTGATAGGCCAATGACATTCCTTTCATAAATGAATGATGAGGTATTTTAGACTAGGTCTTGAATCGGTAGACCTAAGCTTGGTAACCTTTCATGAAGAGTCTAGAACCCAACGTGAATGTAAAAACCTTGAATCGGTAGACCTAGTGTAGGTAGCCCTTTCATGAGTGAAATGATGACCTTGTATTGGTAGACCCAATATTTATGGCACCGTTCTTGGAAAGTCAATGGGCCATCCCGTTCAACCTTAGAATCATCCACATGTGAGTAAACCTTTCACATTATACTCCTAGTGTGTTTATGAGAATGACCTTTCAATCAACACAACAATCTTATCATAAACATACATTCATACTACAATGCATAATTAAGTATATAGGGTATAGGGACAAAGGATATTGCAGCATTACCAGAATTACACAATAAACCTAGTATCACCACTATCTAAGTGAATCATGAGTTCATATGCAACCTTCATCAATATACACAAGCCCTAGTTATTTACATACTTTCAAGGGTCATGAATTATGTCACACGATTACACCTAAAGATATTACAATAAGTACGAATAAAACAAGATTCAATGACTAGATTAACATAGATACAACTCACCGTAATCATCTAGCATCAATACACTATTACAATTCATCAAATTGGGGTCATGGGGGAGTACATGGGTTCATGGGGAATTTTAAAATAAAAATCACCATTAAAAGTAAAAGCATCCATAATATAAGACAATTAACATAATGAAATTGTTTATATGAAGAACCAATGGGTAGAATGAAAACCCTAGTTTGATGAATTTGAAATCAAAGAGTTGAAGGGCTTTATCGAGAAACGTGTTTCATGAATCAAGTCTCCCATACCTTAATTTATGTTTCCCATTAAATTGGATTTAAAATCTTGGAGCTTGAACCCTAATCTTGACCTTCTTCTTTCTTCAATGGAGTCTAGAGAGATAATCCTTTGGGAGGGAAGTTGGTTGAGTTTGAGTTTGTGAGTTGTGAGGAGTTAAAAGAGTTGTTTAATAGTTAATATACCCTTATATATATCTAAATAACTAATTTAAACCGCCCCTAACCTTTAATAATTAATTTTGGAAATAATGAAGTGTTTGCACCTTTGGCTGACTTAAGGCAGCTTCTGAGGCCCCCATCCACGATAACCCAACAACGGGGTGTGGTTGGAACCACGGACCGTACTGGTCACTCATTGTTTGGGGCTGTGGCTTGTCATATTGGCCAGCCTTCAGGCCTCATCCACGAGACCTTTCTATGGGGAGTGAGTTGGTCCACGGACTGTACAGCACGTTCGTGGAATGGGACTAGAGCATGGAAGTTTTTGGGGTGGTTTGGGGAGACTAAGTCTCAAACCACGCCTCTTAACAACTGAGCGTGGTTCCATCCACGGCTCATGGGTGCCCAATCGTGGTTCATGTTGCACTTTAGAGCTTTTTGGAACGTCCCTTGGGTTCTCCTCAAGGACCCTTGGGGGGATCCTAGGGGGTCATACCTTGACGTTTAGGAAATAACACCCTAGTACTAAGTTAGGGAAGTTGTTTTAGAATTCTAACCTTACGTTTTAACTTCATTAGGCTACTAGGCTACATGTTGGGCTCTAGCTTAGGTCATTAGATTTATGGGGTGTTACATAAACACTGAACCAACATTTTAGAATTCTATGTGTCGACCACGACTAGGTTCCATGAACCGTAGATTATTACACAAACTATACACGTAGTTTATGAAACACAACACCTACAAATTTAAACCAGATTTTCTGCAACCTATACTTCAACTGAGTTAGGCGCTTCTGAGGTATTACATGTACGATTTAAAATATTTTCAAAATAATAAGTCATTGTATGAAGTGTAGTTACAAGCTACTCTGTCAGTTAGTATTAACATCAGCAAATGATGATCAAATATGATATTAGGATATTAGGATACAAAATTATATTTAGATAAGCAAGGATAACTTTGTATCATTTTAGCCATATCGCAGATTGACGAAGAGTTGCATTTTCTTCTTTGTTAAAATTTCAGTAGATGGTGATATAATGAGATAGATACCACATACAACAAATGATGTGAAATAACCCAAATGGCATATTTATAGGGATACTTACAAATATAAATTACACGGTTCAAACAACGAATTTGCAATGTATGTATAAAGATGATCTAAGTATACACAACATAAACACTTGTTATGTATATGTGTTTATATTATATGTACAATACGTGTATGTATATTTATTTATTGTCTAAGATATACATCTAAGTTATCGTGCATTTGCATGGAATGCCTGTTTAAATCATATGAGATAGAGGTAATCAATGAATGTACAATTTTTGGTATTTTATGCGGAAGGAGTTGGGTACTTTTGTGGAGCTTAACATAACTTTTCATCCATAGATTTAATGAACAACCCGAGCAGACTATTCAAATGTTGAAGGATATGTTGTGGTTGTGTGTGATAGATTTTTGTGGTTATTGGGATCAATATTATCATTTGAAAAGTTTATTATAGCAACAATTACCACTTAATAATTTAGATTGCCCCATTTGAGTACTTATTTATTCAGAGATATCATTGTCCAGTGGGTTGTTTCGATGTATTTAAGGTTAAGCTTTGAGATACGGATCTATTAAGAGATTCCTTAGACATGGTCAATTCGAATCAGGAAAGACTCCCCACAACCTTGAGTAGTCGAAAGATTTATATAGATCGGAAGGATGATGATCATGACTTCATGGTTGGAGAGATGTTTTTGTTAAAATATTATCTTTGAAAGGTGTTATGAAGTTTTTGATGAAGGACAATGAATGTCCTACATCAATTGGTTTTTTTTAGGCAATTCAGCCCATTAGTGAGGTCACCTATGTGTTCCCTATGCCAAAATACTTAGCAAGTATTAATCCATTATTCTATGTTTTGTTGTTAAAGAAGTACTAACGTGATAATTTTTACGTTCAAGGAAGACCGTACATTTTAGTGATGGATGATGTAATGACCATCCTAGTCGTTTTATGAATTGTACCTAGTTAAACTTCCTCATAGCTTTTAGATGGTTATTTATAACCTACAGATATTAAAGACACAATTTTCGAGGCCATTAGATTAGTTTAAGAAAAAAAAAGGTCATAATGGAATAAAATAGTGCAGATTGTTCATAGCCTGATGTTTTAGAAAGGAAAAAAATTATATTTTGTTCACTCGAAGATGATTATTATATTTTTAGAAGAGATTGTAGTGACCCATATTTTACAAGTTATATGCGCAAAAAAATTTGTGAACAAATAATCCGTGAAATATGGGTCACAACATTCTCTTCCACTAAAAATAATGTTCTTCTTCGAGTGTCCAAAAATTCTATATTTATTCAATATGAACTATTTTTCTCAAAAACTCATTCGATCTCTTTGAAAATCGTGTCATCAATCTTTACAAGTGAAAAATCACCTTACAAAATATATGGAGAAGTTTAAACACAGTAAAATTAATAAAAAGACTAGAATGGTCGTTACATTACAATACCTAAATAATTTGAGTTTTCCGTATTTCTTACTATAGGTTTGCTCTAAATTTCTAAAGAAAATGTTGAAAAGTGACAACTACATCATGGCCATTTGAAAAATAGTTAATCCTGCTACTCGAAAGTCATATAATTGCTAAGTGGTCAAGATACTAATAGTGTAATTGTGTTATTGGGATCACTAAAGGGTCTTGGAGTTACGACCATGAGGAAGCTAGCGCTTGAATCACAACATAGGCAGAAAATCTAAGGGACATCTTTGCAATTACCTAAGTCCTCAGAAAAGTCTGAAAATTTATCTCAAGGATTGCAATGTACTTTAAACTGCATGAAAATTCTATTTGCAATATGAAAAGCTATATGAAAAGAATATGTGAAGTTTAAACCCAGACTTCTAGGATTGACCAGAAGACAATGGGTCTTTCTGTCGAAAAAGATTGATGAGCAATGATCTAAATATCTTGAAAGCCTCAAAAATGAATACTGTGAAACGAACAACATATTTTATGCTTTAAATAAGAAATGAATGTTACAATAAAAATGAGAACTTTATGAATGGTTTAAATTTGATTTTTGCTATGAAAATAAATCATTAGCAACCTAAAATGATTTGAACAACTAAAAATTAAAATTTATCTCCTTATAACATGATGAACATAGTAGTTATGACCTTAGTCTCCATCCACTAACCACTCAGAATAGTCATGATTTAACTCATGGTTCAATTTACCATCCAAAAGTACAAGGTATCCATCCGGAAAACAATGTCATGTGGTCATTAAGAATATATTGAAACAATCTAAATCAAGGATATTGAAGTAAACTCGAATAAAATCAGAAATGCAATAAACAGAATACACAATAAGAATATTATGGAGGAACCAATATCAAAGCATACCATATAAGTATGGATGTTGTTTATTAGGTTATCCCAATGTATACGCTCAACATTTTTTTATGCAAAGAATAAATGTAATAAAAATATTTAGATTAAGAATTATCTATGGAGTATTTAATTAATCTGTTATTGCATGCATAATGTAAATGTTGAACAAACAAAAGTCTGGATATTACAAAATGTCCATGAACATCAATATAAAATTTAAAAATAGATGTAAAAAAACATACCTCATCAAAACCGTAATCTAGGCAAAACATAAAGCATTACTAGTCTCTCTACCAAAAGTACCATTAGATCATAAAGTAAAATGATATGGTAAATGGAGAGTTTTCAAATCCATGACACATAATCCTTTTTATTCTTTATTTATAGAATATCAAACCTTACCTTATATGAATTACGTTGAGAAGTATAAATTTAAAGAGATCACGATTGGGAAACATTTGTACATTAAGTATTCCCTCTATTAACCTTTATTTTATTTTAGTTTTTACCAAGAAGGTTCCTTTTTCCCTTTTGGTTTATAAAGGAGATGAGAGAAGGTACAAGTTCATATGTTAAGAAAAAGGCACAAGTTCAATTGTTTTGAAAAATGATCAAGTTCACAGATTAAGAGAAGGGATTAGATCTCAAAAAATGGAAAGAAAGAAAGAGAGAACCATTCTCAATATTTTTTTCTTTCATTCATAGAGGTTTTGTAAATCTATTGAATAAGAAAACACAAGACTCCTTAGATACAAACCTTAGAAAAAAAAATTTAAAATATAAAACCAAACAAAAATTGAATAGCCAATACCACTGAAATGATATGTCTTCTCTATACACTGTTGAAATCTTACAAAGATTGACAAAGAAGATTTTGCAAGGGAAAGACCCCAAGGATGAACCAGACTCTTAGCATAAGCGATATTACCAAGAATATAATACATATAGTCTGTATGGGGGTTATAGAGGAAAATCTAGACTAGATTATACACCAGAAGTTAATAAATTCAACTTATTTGTTGACCAATTTCATTCTTTCTTAATAAGGTAAATAACTCAAATAAACTATGAACTGCAAAATTGTTGGATACTTTTTTTACACACACAATCCTACTTATTGGCATTAACAAAGCGGAATCTCAATTTGAGTATTTAATGGATCCTTCTGTAAGAGTATAGAGTTCAAATACACAACAAAAGTATAATCATGAATCAAAATACTTACATAGTAACATGATAACATAAAATCAAAAATGAATTCCAAGTACTAACCTCATGAAGCTTTTGCTAAATGCGTTCAACCTTGATGAAAATCAAGTACTTCTGCCTCTACTAATTCCTAACTAATCTCTGTCAACTTGTGATTTGTGTGGGCGTGGATTTTTAGAAAATTAGATGAAATTTTTCCTTCTCTGGAAGACCTCTATTTAACCCTAATTTTAAACAGAAGAGTGGAAGAGTTTGGGGAAAAAACACTTACAAGCAATTAGGGGGAATTAATGGTAATTTAAAACCCATCAAAGCAAAAAAAAATTATATTCCCATTAGTAAAAAAAATTCATTTTTATATTAGATTTTTAATTATTTAAAATAAATTGACGATGATACTTTTTCTGGAACACCTTATATTTCTTTTTTGAAACTTGTTAATTAGTAAGGCATAATAGCAACTAAAGACTTTTTAACCGATACTTTAAATTACGATAGTAAATCGAAAATGAATGAGTTATCATATCACAATAAATTACACATTATTCAACTAAATATATGTTGTCGCACTACTCAATTTAATATCGAAATCGACCATTACATCTTATTTAAATCTCCATGTTATAACTACCGACATCAATCAATTAAATAAAAAAATTGATAATTTAATTCGATGACTAATTTAGTCCTTTATTATTTGGCAAATATAAAATCCACCTGAAAGGTTTTGAAATGAAAACCTGTAAGTAATAATAAAGGGGCGTCTCCTATCTTAAATTTGAGACATCTTTCTATCAACTACTAACTATTTTACTAATGTGATTTGTTATTAACCAATATTTGATTAGGAATATATTGAATCATAATAGATGCTCACCTTTCAATAGATTAAAATAATAAATCAAACTACATAGAGCCTAATAATTATTTCAAGGATAAGAGTATAAGTACATGCAATGGACTAGAGAAGTTGTTAATAAATAGTCAAAATATAAAAAAACATCACTAATTTTTCCATTCAATAAACATAGAATGTACTAGCACTAGAATTTGGAATTTTACTATTCCCATAATTAAGATCGGAATATATTTAATCTTATACTACAATCATAGAGATTTTTGTCCAATGATGAGTATAAGATTTTTACATAATTGAGGCCGATTTAGTTCAATAAAAGTATCCTTAATGCCTATTTAATTTCTTAGCTGATGATATTTTGATACTTTGAAGCTATGAATATTAAAGAAAAAGGAAAGGATGAATCTATGAAAAACAGACAAAAAACATTGAAAAGAGTGTAAACTCTTAGCTTGGATCGGCTAAAACAAAGGGCATATCGTCCAATTTAAGTAGACACCACCGAAAGCAACAATTTTCAAGTGTGAGAATATTCAAGGTAGGCCGATGACGTAAAATATAAATGGTGATTCGCCGAAATAATTGGACGAGCTAAAAGTTCTATCACCAAAGGTTACACGCTTTTGAGTTAGACAGAATGTTGAATGGGCGAACAAAGGTGGTAATTGAAAATTTGCCAAATGTGAAAGGCTAACTAAAATGAGTTCTCCTTCTAGGGTTCAAACACATGAAGTCAAGAAAGGGTAAGTTGGAGAACATAACGGCGATCTGTTGAATCATGTAGGTGAGCCCGACTAATGTCGATGATCAGGTCACACATGGAATTTGAAAAAAATGGTGAAATTTTAAATAGCTCAAAGGAGAGAGAAAATATATCGTTTACCCATTCTATCATTTTCATATTGAGAAACAGAGTTTTCTTGCTTTTTATTAGTTTTGGGGTTTTGAACAATCTTGTAATTAACAATTGAGGGTTCAATTGAAAGTGGGTGTTGTAGATTATTGTTTATAATCAATTCCTCAATGGTTGAAGAACATAATTGGTATAATTTGTTTTCCCCTTCTTATGCTTGGCTAAAATCCCAATTCTAGGGGTGTAAATATGGAGTTGGGTGTTAATTTAATTTACTTGGTCTAGTCTCTTACTCTATTTTTCTGCTATTCACTCTTGGATTTGAGCTATTAACCATGGACTTGATTTATTGGTTAATGTTGCAAACTTAATACTAGGTTAGATCTTTGATGGACGCTCCGAAGAGATTAATTGACGTGAGTAAATAACTTAATACTTGCAAATTGGGTTTGATTATGTAGTTTACTCGAAAGAGTAATTGTAGTCCAATTCTAATTGCCAAATCTTCTTGAAAGGGAATTTTTATTATGATATTGGGTTGATTTGTATTTTATATAGATGTGACCGCAAAACGATTTTATGGTATGATGCTTTGAGATCAATTTTTTTTGTGACTTTAAAGACCCAACCTATCTATGTTTGTCAAGAATTTTTGAGCAAGCACTTGTAGCCCTATTTTAGGTTAGATCTTTGATGGACGCTCCGAAGAGATTAATTGACGTGAGTAAATAACTTAATACTTGCAAATTGGGTTTGATTATGTAGTTTACTCAAAAGAGTAATTGTAGTCCAATTCTAATTGCCAAATCTTCTTGAAAGGGAATTTTTATTATGATATTGGGTTGATTTGTATTTTACATAGATGTGACCGCAAAACGATTTTATGGTATGATGCTTTGAGATCAAATTTTTTTGTGACTTTAAAGACCCAACCTATCTATGTTTGTCAAGAATTTTTGAGCAAGCACTTGTAGCCCTATTTTATGTTAGTACCAACTCCCACAGCCTTATATTATACTTTATTTGTTTAAATTTCTATTTTTAGTTGAATTTTCATAACTTATTCCAAAATCCATATATTAAATTTTGTAAAATTATCCACCAACTTGTCCTTATTTCTACAATGAATTTGTTTTAAATTTTAATTTTCTCATTGAGTTCTTACATTTAGATCACTTCTTGTGGGATTCGATCATGACTCTTTTGTTGGGTATTTATTTTTCTAGGGATTGCTTACTCATTCAATTGTTTTAGTTAGTAATTTGAGTGTTATAAAAATTGGTACTTCTGCTAGGGAGTAGTAGCTAAGAATTCAATTTGTGAAATTATTTGTTTGTAGTAGAAAACATTGTTGTTTTGTATTGTTGTTGTGCCCCTCTTTGTAGTGGAAATATGGGTGAGATTTGAAGTGATGATGCTAGTCACTATGGGTAGAATGATAACATGGGAGATATGAATGCTATGAATGTTAATGTCGTCAAAAGTACAGGAGAAATCTGGTTACTTCCTACTACTATGAGAGTTATGTTTTATGTAACAAGATATATGTTGCAATTGTTCCAAATGAAAGGAATGTTTGGAGGTCTTTCTCATGAAGACCCTCATAAATATCTCTGAAATTTTGTAAAAAATTGTGGGGCTTTCATCTTTAAGAACATCTCACAAGAATCCATAAGTTTGAGGTTGTTTCCTTTCTGCTAATCGAGAGAAGCAACCAGAAGAATGGCCGACCGAACAAATGATTCCATAAATTCATGGGAGGAACTGATAGAAATGTTCCTTGAAAGATTTTCCATCCTTCGAAGATGGAGAAACTTAGGAATAACATCAAGAATTTCAAACGAGTGGAAGGTGAACCTCTCTATGACAGTTTATTGCGATTTAAAAAGTTAGTGTTACAATGTAGGACACATGAAGTTCAGACAATTTATTGCTCCAATATTTCTATCATAGTCTTGATAGAGTGAAACAAAATTTGGATGACTAACTTATCAAAAGAGGGATAATGCAACAATCGTTTGATGTGGCAACAGTGTTGCTTGATGATATACCCAAGACAAAATAAGCATGGAATGTTAGGGAGGATCAAGTATCTTTTGTATAGTTGGGTATGAGCAAGGAACAAATTGATATGAACCAAGAGAGTGATAATGACATGGCCATGTTGATGACTCTACTTGACTTGCTAATCAAACATGTCATGGGGGTGGATGGATATCGGTAAACATAGTTGGTACAAGTTGTCAGAAGTACCAGATTATGCCAATTAGAGGCATTATACAATGAAGAAGTGTGATACATTGGGAACAAAATGGGGGGTTCTTAGCCGAACTATCCTACACCGGGCGGGAACTAAGGTTGGACTAAAGAAAGGAATAATGGCTGGAGAGATTAGCGAGATACAAGAGGTAATTGGATAGATTGTGAAGTTGACAAAGATAGATACATACAACCTCCTGACCATCAAAAATAAAAAGAGACAGTTGCACCTCAAAGGAATCGAACCGATGATATGCTGACTAGGATCCTTATAAGGTTGAAGGGTTCTACAAGTTAATAAAGGACTTAAAAAATTACTTCTTCACTTTGACTCTAATGGTTACTTCCTACACTTTGTCAATTAACAAACTTGAAACTTAGATGTGCCAAAAGTCCACTCATTTAATTCAAAGGCAGTAAGGAACTTTGCATAGTTATACGAACCCCAATCCCAAGAATGATATTTGATTAGTAAGAACTAGGTCCTGCCACGATGATAATTAAGGAGAATCTTGCGACCAAAATGAAGTTTATTTTATTGTTTTTATTAACATGTGTAGTAAGTGAAGGTTGAAATGAAGTCAAAATCTTAACATGACATAATGGGCAATACAAATTTCCATTTTATGATCCGTCGAGTTCGTCAGGCCGGGATCTTCATGTTTGCCTTCTTTGCAATGTATTTTTAAAATTGATACTGTTAACTTCGACTTACATGACTTTTTCAATGATTAACCAAATGGCATTGGGCGAGCTACATCGGGTCTTCCGAGTTGAACTTCAATTCGGGTATTTGTACATGCATCCTTTGTGAGATTATAAGCTCATTCGTCAAGGTTAGTGGCAAACTGCCGAATGCGCCTGACAGCGAAAGGCCAACAATCTTTTCTCTTTCAGAAGGTCATCCTTTGATTTTTTTGAATCATTTCACTTTCCACACTCTATACACTTAGCCTAAATAATAGTTTAAGTCTTCTTTGCTTTGATTTTCTTATGTCAAGTGGAATACTTCTAGTGATTCTCGACCCAAACACTTCATCCCTCATTGTTTGAGGTTTCCTTAATCATTGAGGTTGATTCTTGCGTTCACTTTTATTATTTTTGCATGAAATTGGTGCATATGTTGGTTTAACTATCGATATTGCTAATTTGGTGTATAAATCATGTGAGTTGCTTTAACTTAGTCGATTGAATATTTCCCATTTCTTAAAATTCTTGATTTACATTGATAAAATTTTATTGTGTGGGTTGTGAATTGAAAATGAGCTGATGATTAGTATGGGTTTTGTTTGAAATTTTCATACGTGAAGTCTAATTAGCCTTGTGTTGTCCTTAGGCTAGATTTTGCCCAATGATAGATAGAATGATGTATTTCTTAAGGGAAATTTATCGATTTGGCAACACTTTATTTAGTTTTGGGAAAATATCAGTACCTAAGGGTAAAATTGGTATATAGGTAGCCTATTAAGTTGTTTTGGTGTTGGGTAGGTGTTGCATTTTGGTTCGTAATTTTGAAAAATTGGAATTAGGTTGAAATTACTTGATCGGTGAACTTGTCAAAGGGATTAAGGGAATCGTGTGACTTTCGGTGGGCTTGTCTTAGCTCACTAAACAATCTCGGTGAATCACCGAGTTGGAGCTGGCATCTCCCTTTATACATGGTCCTAAACTATTTTTCATTATCACTTTCACCGGGCATGTCTTAACTTGCAAAACCATATCGACGAATTACCGAGTTGGAACGCATATCACCCTTCATACCTGTGTAAATTAATTTTAGTTTTGTAAACTTGGGCGAGCTCGTCGAAGCATGCATAACATGTTAAGTGTATCGTCTACCTATTCGATGATCCTCATAAAACTTGCTTCAACTATACTTTTTTATGAAATTAGTTTCAACTAACCTCCTCTCGATGTTTATTTTAAAATACTATGCCTTACAGGAAATCACCAAAACAAAAATACCATTTTTTAAAAGTGTTGTGTCATATGATGTTGACTCCAACTCGACTCCTCTGGCCCTTCTAAAAAGGAAAAATGCATGTTGATAAATGAGCCTTCTAGGTAGCAAAATGTCTTAGTGCATCTCTAAGCGTGTGAGTGAAAATCAAAACAAAGTTGCAGAGGTTGTTGATGAGTAGAGAATTTCAACTCATTTAGGGTTTAACATTTAAGGAATTAGTGTCCTCAAAGCCTATTTTATGCTTTAAACTGCTGATAAAATGTTAATTTGTAGTAATGAAGGCAAAGAGAAAGGTAAGAGGAGCATTACAAGGAAAAAAAGAGCGAAAAAGCTAAAAAAATTAAAGGAAAGCAAAGGTGGTACTCGCTAAAGCTAGTTTGTGACTCGCAGAGTGGATGTTCAGCTCGCCTAAAGTTCCAGCAAGTCAGCCCATGGGTGTCATTGCTTGGTGGGAATTTGCGTATTTTTTAGTATTTACTCACTTAAATTTTGTGTCTCTCTACTTCATACGTAAGACCTTCATGAAGCGTTGACCCGTTTCAATAGCCAACATAGACCAAAAGCTTATGTTGGGGGTGTGGTGAAAAATGAGGAAAGTCAAGAAGTTTGTGTAATTCATCCTTGAGGATTAACCCTCCATATAAAAAAAGAAAATAAAACCAATAAAATAAAATAAAATGAAAATGTGCATGGATAAAAGAAAAGTGGTGTCCAATGTGTCATATAAGAGTTCTATGCTTCAAAGAACATAGGGTGGCTACTGAAATTAAAAAACAATGAAAGAAACAGAGAAAATTTGAAATGGAAGCCATTTTTCATCAAGGTAGAAGTCACTAAGCTAAAATGATCATACCCTTTGCCCTCAACCCCGTTACAAGCCTTGCAAGACCTTAGTTATATTAATTGAGCTGAATGTCACGTTGATTGGAAACTACGGGTAAACCTATGGGTATAATCATGCATGTGTTTATTTTTGAGAGTGTCAGAGTTGGTTTTGATTCCTTAATTCTGAAATTTTGATGAGCTTTGTGTGAGCATGGAATCATTCTTGATGTGAGGGCATTCAAATAATTTTATTGAGCTTGAATTTGAATTTGAAGCAAGCATTGTGAGCTTAACTTCTATTTAATGATTACTTGTCATGGTTTGAAACTTGTAATGCACAATTGAACATTGCATGGGTAGGTTTAACCTCGTGTGCATTCATGTTGAGTCTAACGTAGCACTATTTGTAGACATCTTTGTTGAAGTGATTGATCTTGTAGTTTCATTGAGGACAAACAAAAGTTTATGTTGAGGGTGTTGTTGAGTCGGGTATTTCAAATCATTTAGGGCTTAATATTTTAAGGAATTAGTGTCGTCAATGCCTATGTTATGCTCTAAACTGATGATAAAATATTAATTTGCACTAATGAAGGCAAAAAAGAAAGGCAAGGGCATTACAAGGAAATAAGGAGCAAAAAAGCTAAAAAAAGTTGAAGGAAAGCAAAACTATTACTCGCCAAAGGCACTGGGAGACTCACTGAATGGACCTTCAGCTCACCTAAAGTTCAAGTAGGCCAGCCCACAGACAAAACCAATTTGGCGAGAACATTGATAGTTCGGTGGCGCACTGAATATATTGGTGATATTGATCTCGATCGTCCAAAGTCACAGAAAAAAGATGGTGAAAGACCAAGGCACGAAGGCGATGGAAAGAAGCACTCAGCGTATCGCCGACCAGGTCGGTGGTGCCCGACTAACTTCACGGTGTGACTCCGAAGCTGAAATTCTGGGAACGTATAAATACAATTTTGAAAGTTCTGGGTTTTTCATCCTAAACATTATAAATATTGTTCTTACACTTTTTGAGTGAAAATTTATGGTTTGTTTGATCTTTAGGTTCAATTTGAGCATTTGGAAACTTGTGGATTGTTGCCAAACCTAATGGAAATCATTGTTGGTAACAATTTCATGTTCTTTATTATGCTAGGCTAAAACCCCAATTCTTGGGGGTGTGATTATGTAGTTTAATGTTTCAATTAACTTATGGGTGTTAGTATTTACTGATTTTAATGTTGATTTGCAGATGGTTCAATTAATATTTGGTGTTTTAGTTGATGAATTGATGTTGTGAATTCAATTCTAGTATAGCATTCTAACCTTGCTTCATAAATAAGTATTGTAGTAAAACTTTTAATTGATGATTGTAGGTATTATGTCGTTGCGGATTTAGCTCGATAAAGTGGGTCTGAATGCAATCCTATGAATCTAGATTCAAAAAGTACATTGATTAAGGCTATAGACGATTACCTTTTACCTCCATATGCAAGGATATAAGGTGATTCTCATACTCCATAGAATTGAACAAGAGGTGCGTCCCCACATTCTTACTATGATGAATGGACATGGAGGCGAGTACCCGTGCTCCATATAAAATGATGTGGAGGCGATTCCCCGTGTCATAAGATGAGGTTGTGGAGGTGATTACCCGCAATCTATGTAACACCACTCAAAATGAAGTAGGATAAAGTAGAGCCTCACATGGGATTTATGCATTAATAACTTGTTACAATAATGAAGAATAGACGTTTTAATCAGTTCTAGTATGTTGTTAATGTTTTTATGTGTTGTTTGGAGTATAAAATCAGTGGAGGGGACCCTAGAGTCTTAATAAATGTTTTTAAGGTCAAAACGTTCGGGTACGACTCACCGGGACCAGCCTAAGGGTTTCCGAGGAGGACCCCAACCCTTGGCCAGGTAAGCTGCTAGTGCAACTTGAAAATGCTCATGGAGGGAGCATGTCCGCGTCGCGGACTAGCTCAACCAAGGGCCAAATGTTTGGTCCGCTTCGCGGACTCTGCTGTATTGAAATTTATTTTTAGAAACTTGTGGGAACACCCCCGCGTCACGGAGTTATTTCCCGACGAAATCTACGAAAATAAAACTCAAGTTTGACTTGTTTAAAATGGTCCAACTAAGTGAGGGGTAGTTTGGGTACTGTGGATTATTGTTTTAAATGTTTTTAAGTATTTTTAAAGGTATTTAAACTTGTATATTGTATTTTAGAATTCGTTCTTCCAAATCAAAACCCCAAAGTTCTTTTCTCTCTAAAGTTCTCTCAAGTTCAAAGAAGAAGAAGGTGGAGAGCTAGGGTTTCAAATTGAGGGTTTATTCCACCAAATTTCGTTGAGATTTCATCAAGTGAGGAATGGTGGCTCTTGATCTAGGACTCATCTTCATCCTAGAGTCAATTTCAAAGGATTTTATGATATTTTCTAAAAGTGACTAAAAGCTTGTTTTTTAATTCTATCAAGGGTTCTTGCATGAAAATGATTTGAAACGTTGGGATTCGGGTTAATTGATATTTTTGAATGAAATACTCTATGAACCCTTGTCTTCTACAAAACCCTAAAATTTGCTATGAAGTGGGTCTATTTCTATAAAAGGTTTGAGGCATGTTGA
>JAJOOS010080208.1:0-10772 GCA_029582725.1 Solanum chiquidenum | reverse complement strand
TAGGCAAAATTCATTTATCAATCTCATTAAATGATTTCTTTTTTCCTTAATATTAATTTGTTGAATTATTAATTAATTAATTAATTTGAGAATATTCACGGAATTAATTTGAATTAATTAATTCGCGAAATGGAATTAAACACCATGCTTGTTCTAAACACTCATATATTTAAACAGACTCATCTGTTCTAAGAAGGTGAGTTCTCACCTTCGTTGCTAACTTTTAAATTTCGATGAAGTTATTGAAGTGTGAAGTACCGGTACTTATTAAATAGGTATATCCATTTTATCATGGAAGGAAATAATCTAGAACCTTGGTACAATTAAAGGATTAAATTTCTTACACCGTGAATTCTTTGGACTCAAATATTTTCTTTCTTTTCATCTTAACATATTTCTAATTTACTATTTTGAATACCGGAGATAACAACAAGTTGACTAAGATATATATATATATAAAATACCTTTCTTTTAAAGCTCCTAATCAAACTCAAAGTCAGTAAAAAATCAAGACTCGAAATTTGTTTATAAAAAAAGTATGCTGAAGAAGTTCAGAAAATTCAACAGAGAAAATGAGTGCAAACATCACTATTTAAGCTAAATTTTGATGTGAAAGCACGTTTAAAGAACATGTGTGGTGTCTATTGGATGGAAGTGTTTGTTCGGAAGTTTCTTTCCGAAATTTTATTCGTAAGAATTTTGCGAATTTAAAATAATTTACTTGAATTAAAATTAATTAGTAAAAATAAAAAATGAAGTTCGTCCAGAAATTTATTAATCAATCATTTGCCGAAGTCGAAGTAGAGCGACGACGACAAGTCGACGACATCACGAGGGAAAAGTCTCTTCTCAACTCTTCAAGAGGTAGAAGAAGTATTTCTAAATGTAAACACAATAGTTCTTTCTCTTCATTACCAACAAGGGAGAAATGAACTTTATTCAAATTTCATTTTTCCTCTATTTCTCTAAAAAATCAAAACTCATCAACCCCCAGAAGGATGGGAAATGTCTATATTATAAAAATGTATGCATGAAAAAGTTGTATGCCATAAGTAAGGATTAATTTATGAAAATGCATGCATGAAAAAGTTGTATGTCATAAGTAAGAATTAATTGCATCTGAATAAGTAAGTTTTTCTTTAAACTTTTCGTAATGAACTTATTTCAGATATACTTAGCAAATTAGTAAATTAGATATCTTTTAACTATCGAGCTTTAGGTTATACCTAGACAACTTAAGCAGGGGCGGATCTATGTATCATGGTGGGGGTGCCACAACACCCAGTGGTCTCAGTTGAAATTTTATATATATGTATATATATGTATATCTGCATAAGAAGCTTATGAATAATAAACTTGCCACCTCTAGACACAATTATGCGCATGGTGCCCGTGGTTAAGGATGGAATTTTCCGCTTCCAGGTCCCAAGTTCGATCCTCTATTAGCTCATTTTTAATGCATTTTCTGTTTCTTTCGCATAATAAAAATGTTGGGGCTTGGACTCGAACCCGCAATCCACACATGAAAAACAGTGTTAATACCATTAGGCCATGGCAACATGTGACTTTAACATACATTATTTTAATATAATAAAGTATATATGACGAAAAATTACAAACGGTTGAGACTTAACCAGTAATAATTTGATCGATTCAATCAATCTAACGATATGACACCCACAACCTTCAAATCCTAGATCCGCCTCTGATTACTTAAGTCACACAACTAATCCCTTAACCATCTTTGGCTATCACTATTTTATTCGTTTAACCATAAGCAATGTCTGATTCATAAGTATCACAACCCGATTTCTTGAGTCATGATGTTACCTACTATATCCACGAGTAGGTAAGCTAACTAGTAACCCAAAATAACAAATAGTGGATATAAGGGTAGAAATAAGGCAGAAGAGTAATTTAATAACAAAAAATGAACAAAACTGTGGAAGCAAGCCATACAATATATATATATATAAAAAGATCCCTCCTAGAACCTAAAAGTCACAAGTATAGAGTTGCCTAAACAAAATAGTACAAGTCCCAAAGTTTACCCAAAATACAAAGCGTGTCTCAAAATGTAAAAGACTAGATATCAAGAATATTGAAAGAGACAGGTAAGTCAAAGACGCCAAGTGGTCACCCTCGCCTCTGATCCAAGATGCAACAGGCTCGAGTAATCAATGATGATACCTAGTGCTAGGACCTACGTCATGAAAGAGATGCAGAATATAGTATCAGTACCAAAACAACAATAATTAGTAGGCGTCACGTACTTAAAAGCAATATGAAATGATAGAATCTAGATACAAACAGAGGTCAAAGCATAAAGAAATACACATGAGTGTACTAAGATAGAAAAGAACTAAGTACAACTAAAATGAACCTAATTGGACCTCATAAGCATAGAAGGTACACTCTTGCATATGTTTATGTAAAACCCAAACGGACCCCATAAGCCCATCAGGTACGCAAACAAGCTAAACCTACTTAGAATAAGATATGGTGAGTCCTGATCCATAGAAGTTGTAGACCGGACCTCTGACCGTGAATAAACTCTGAGTAACCAATAAGAGCCACTCAAAGCTAACGCGTGCAGAGCCTAAACCTCGAACCATAGATGGTCTACAAAAGGGCAATAAGTCATAGATAGTATGCATCGACTCTGTAAAGGATATAGATTATCATGACCATACCTTGAATATGCGATTAGTAGGTATCAACTTCATACAAGATATTGAGCAGCATGACGAGACCCCGAATCTGCAACTAGAAACGGTTGTCGGAGGATCTCATGTCAAACCATCATCATAGAGCTACTGTGGAATGACGTTCACTCCCAAGTAATCAGAAAAACACTCCAAGATCGAACCAACTCAGTCCCAAGTCCCCAAGCAAAGCTCAAAATCTCAAACATAACTCACGAGGCCATAGAAAGAGGAAGGATGGATAAAAGGTCATCAAAACTGAGTCAATGACTAATCTAAGACTCATTCTATTAGACTCTAATCTGATACACCCGTTTACAAGGAGTTAAACCATCTAAAACGATGTCGGTGTAGAAATAAGACCTAAAAGACCTCAAATTTCGCAAGTCTATGGAAAACACTAGTTTAAGAATAGACTAAGGTCAAATATGCTCAAACATTTAATAATAACAACAATTAAGGCTAACCACAAGGTAAGGATGACCACATAACCTAACAAGCATGTTTTTAATGCTTAATAATCTCGATATAGGCCTATAACATGATTTCTAATTAAAGTTAATATGATCAACTAAGAACTCGCCCCGAATTCACTCAAATTAACATAATTTCACGTATTCAAACTCAATTTTGTTTCGAGAGTTTTTCCTTTCTGTACGACCTCCAAATGCTTCCATGCTATCAAAAATAGAATCACAATGTTATATTGTCACTTAGATACTAAATTCACTAAAAACAAAGACGAACCAATTTTGTGGTCAAAATGGGAATTATGGATCACACACCAAAATTTTCAAAAATGACTCTGTTAAAAGGTCCTAAACAGTGAACCAAACATGTGTTCCAAAATGGAACACAATTCGGCGCTAGGAACAGTGGGAACCATTGTAATCTCGACTAGGCCTCACATGATTGTGATGACCATGAAGCTGACTCTACGCAATCGCGACAAAGCATCACACAATCGTGATGGGTCACACAATCACCTCCACACGATCGTGATAGAAGGCCATGTGATCGTGATGAACAAAGTGTCCTGCACTAGAACTCAGCAACCAACAATTCACACAAGGCACAAAAATCATTGATTGGACCCTCAAGATTCGTTTGGAACTCCAAGTACACAAACTAGATATGATACCCAACTGAACTCAACGTTCTGGACTCAATGAAGCCATCGAAACATGGATTCCTTGACCCAAAACCCATGAGAGTTAAAATAAATTAATTGAACACTCAAAAATACCAAACTGCCCTCAAAACCTCAAAAAATCCACTAAGACCTCTTCAAGGCCTAAAATAATTCCTAGATCCAATGTTCTTATCTGAAATATGATCCGAACATTTGAACTCTGAAAGTTGACTAAAGTCAACTCAAGGTCTAAATTCACTTAGATTTCCAACTCAAGGCCTCAAATTCACGAACCAACTCTGAATTCAGAAAATGAAAAAACTTCTAGACCAAATTCCACATTCCACAATTGATGGAACCGAAGGAATTTCATTTCGAGACTCAAAAATCTGGTTGTTACGAAAATTCAATTTTAACATTTATAAATCTATCAAAACTCAAAACTTTCTAAAATCATTACTTTTCAATCAAATTTCAGAACCAACTTCGCAAACTGATCAAACACGACTAGGGGGAACTATTGGGAGGGGTAAAATGATGATTTTATGAAAATTTCCAAAAATATTTTTCCAGGTCATTTATAGAGGAGCCACGAATGAGAGAGCTGAAATAAGCAGAATTGTAGCAGTGTAAGTGCATCGATTGTGGATGTTGTTTTTCACCAAAAGGTGAAACTAATCCGGGAAGGACAAGGGGAAATTGAGAGAAAAATGTTACTTCCTCCATCCAAATTAATGCAACATCTTTTGAATTTTGAGATTCAAAAATATCATAATTTTTTTCATTTATTTTTTAAATTATTGTGACTTATATTACTTTTTACACCGTTTCAAAAAATGTATATTTTATTTTTTAAAACTTAAAAAATTCATGCCAAATTTCATAGTGAAACTTAAATAGTTAGATTCTCAAGGAGGAAAAAGTGTCATGTAAATTAGGAGAGAGAGAGAGAGTATTGTTTTGAAATTTGATTAGAATCATGCGAGAGATAATTTGAATTAAAATTTTATTTTGAAAACACCCATGAACTTTGTGTGAATTATTAGTTTCATATCTAAACTATTGACAACCTTAAAAACACCACTCTACTTTACTAACTAAGCTTAGATACACCCTCGATACACAACATGTCACACCACGAGCCTACACCTTGGGCGTGACCAACACTCAGAAATATTGTTGGTCCCAAGCGAACCCTTAGACTGGCTGACTAATGAGCGAAAAACTATACATACATGTGGAATACTTATAAGATGGACATTCAAAATCATTTAAAGTTATCCCATGCAAAAGTCTAAAATAAATCTGAATATAAATAATATTAATCATAATAAAATGTTTAAATCATCTGAATACTCAAAACTGAACCGACTCTCTAACTTTGTCTATCTATGAAGCCTCTACTAACTGAAGATAGGCGTCGGGACGAAACTCAAAACTACCTGACTATTCAATGAAAAATGACTAAAAGTCAAATAAACTAAACTAACTAACCCTTCGAAAGTGAGGAGGTCTCACCGACTATTGATGAAAAGAGATCTTACCGAACATCTGCTATCGAGAGTACCTACAAACTACATCATAAAATTATGCAGCATCAAATGGCGTTAGTACATGGAATGTACGATATGTAATAAAGTTGAATGAAACAAATAACTGAACTAAATAAACAAACTGGAAATAAACTGAAAGTAATCTGACAGAAAGTGGAGCCTGAACATGAAGTAAAATCATTTAAGTTTTATAATGTAAGATGCAACAATAGATAATATTGAACTAAAATATATAAATAGATATACTTTACTTTATTAGAGATTTTCTCTAGCCGACAACTGAAAGTAATGTAACAGAAAGTGAGTCTTGTAATGATACACGTCTTATCTACATTGCCAGAGGCACTCTAAACCTTTCCGGAGTATAGAACACAACATTAACTTATGGATCCATCTAATAGGACTTCTCAGAGGCAGTGAGGAGTTACCCCAATGATGGTACGATCCGGTCCTACGCTAGCTACATAGTTTATGGAGTTTGAGTTATATTAACTATTACCCCATATCGAGGCTCAATACTACTCTCAAAATATAATTGTATATGATCATTTATAAAAGTATTCTCTAGGTTGAGTTAATACTAAAAAAAACTCTCTTCGAGGGGCAACTGGACTTCAATTTATCAGACTGAAATGCTTCTTAAAAACTATTTATGCTTTCTTGATGCAAAAAATATACTATTTGAAACTCTTCTAAAATAATGCACTTGAAGTTAAAAAATATATTATTTTGAAACTCTTCTAAAATCAAGCACTTTAAATTAAAGATAATAATACTTTCTTGAAATACTTCTTGAAAATAAAGCACTTGAAGTAAAATATACTTTCTCTAAACTCTTCTTAAATCATGCGCTTTAAATTAAAGATAATAACACTTTCTTGAAATACTTTCTAAAAATTTGAACATACTTTATTCGTGAAAATAATGAATATGAAATACTACGACAAGGTTTTTAAATAACTTTGATTAGAAAGGGTCCATGTGGTAGTATAAGAATGAACCAACAATCAAGAATCATCAACAAATATGAAGTACAATAATTGTGATAAAAAAATCAAGAATCAAAGATAAAAAATAGAGAGAACTCAAAAATCATAATCCTTTGGTGGGGGGGGGGGTAGAAACCTCAACTTTGATTGTACTAACTAAAACTGTAGATGTAGGGCGCGAGGAAGAACTAAGTTCCTCACTATGATAGCATCACAGACCTTAAAATCACCATGAATCTTGCGGAAGAACCTTAACTTGAAGAATAATGATCAAGAAAACTTTACTTGAAATTCTTGAATAAATTTCTTGAAAATCCTATAACCAAGAATTAAGATTTCTATTAATTATTCATAAATGTATGAAGGAATTTAAGTGGAAAAAATGAAATCCTTCGAGATGGACTTACCTTGAAGTGGAATCTTGAAAAAGATTTGAAAGAATCTTGTTTGAAAGTTCTATGCTTTGATTTTCCTTAGAGTTTTGTCTTTAAGTTTGAGAAAGAGGAGTAGGGAGAATCAAAGATGGAAATCTGATCTTTAAGGCCATTTAAGAGTTAAGAAATTCGTTGAAGGTTTTTCTAGGGGTAAAAAGACAAAAACGACTATTTTTAGTATTTCCCATCGGCCAAAACATCACTATACTCCATCAGGTTTGTAAATTGATGATAACTCTTTACTTCGAAATCTGTTTGATGCAAATTTGGTAGATTTGGAAAGAAGACTCAAATATGTTTAATTTGATAGGTTATGGGCCACCTAACTCTTAGTGTTTTAAGAGATATGATCATTTGAAGTTGACCTTAGTAAAATCTTATATCGAAACTCAATTGGTATGGAAACTTTCAACTCAACTTTGTCTTAGTGGATTCTTATGACCTTAATTCATTATCTCCAAATCAATTAAAATACTAAAGAATTGACCTTAACACCTATGAACAATTAATAATCACTCGGTATGACCTTATACGCATATGAAAAATAATTCGGGTCTTAGTTTAAATATTTTGGAGTATTACAATATATCCCACTTGAAATCATTCATCCTCGAATGATGGTCAAGTTGTACTAAAAGAGAAATGAGCTACTTCTACTATCTTTGTGACTTTTGGACTTTCCCATTAACAAAGATAGACGTGGTTTGTATTGAGAGGTGGAAACTTAGCTAGAGTACGCTTTGCACGAACCACGTAAGATTTCCAGATTACGGATCATGACATGAAGTTTCTAGGAATCACAACAGAAATAAGTCTATCACATCAAACGTTCTCATCAAAATTTCTCATAACCTTCTAGAGAAAGAATTACGGGCACAATTTGTGTCACATATTCGAACATAAAGCACTCACAAAGCTTAAGAATCTGAGCCATTAGGTTGGGGTCCATTAAACATGAATGATATAGATTAGAACATTGTTCATACTCTATCTCAAACTATTTGACATGAAATAGGGATATCTTGGGCATGGAATAAGAATAGAACTACTATTCCTTATGTGGTATGACTAATAGCTTTTAAGCTTAGCAAAACTTCTCGCTGCGCTCCTCCTTGTGAACACTACAGTTCATAAGCTACTAACTATAGCTCCTCCAATGGTACATATGTCTACTCCTACAAAGGTCTAAGTCTAACTACATGCTCTTAATGTGTTCAAGCCTAACTTGGAGTCACACGGTGCACCACATAAGGTGATCATATTAATCTAAACCATTGGATTCACGATCTATAGCTCTGTAGGGATTTTCATCTCAAGAATACTACTTCTTCTTACAAATTCATTCAACAAACCTCGAGTTCTAATTATGTAATCTACATGTATATCAACATCCTATTCAAGCCTAGTATTATAAACACTCCATGAACTTCTAGGTAATCAATTCTTCTAAGAACTATCCATCTTCCTATCATCTCAACCAACTGGAAATTCATGTATTACTAATAAGGAAACACATGAAATATTTTCATCTAGCTACTACATATAACCAATCATCGTTTCAATCTTTTTCACACGTGGAATAAACATACTGTGATCTTCACCATACATATCGTCTACCCTCTCATCTAAACCAACATTCAACTTCTATCAACAATGCTATCTAAACTGAAGTAGGATTACTGGAAGGTGTTAGAGAGAAAATATCATAAACACGAATCATTCAAATTCAAGAAATTTGATCTGAGATTATGCATTGTGTAGCGTTATTTCACTAGAAATTGAAGGTATATCATTAGTTCATGGGACTAAGCATGCTGAGAAACATGAGTGCATACATTATGAGTTGTATATCGTAAGACTGACATTCACAACTTCATAGAGTAAGATTGAGGTCGTAGAGTTGAATTTGGGCCTCTTATTCTAAGAAATAAGCATAGATGTTAATCTTTCTAAAGTACATGAGAATAGGTCAAGGGAGTAACGTTGATATGCGAGATATGAGAAGAGTTTCATAACAATTAAAATCCGAGGAATACTCTAGAGTATGAATGAACTGCTCACATCATACTCTTTCTGAACACATCACCCTATCATCACTCCCTCAGGTTTAAAGTCGATATTTTATGTTTGTGGACCTATTTCATATTTTCTAAGCTAGCCTATATTCATTTTGTTAGTGGAAAACTTACAAAATAACAAAAATACAAGATTACAATTGAAAAATAAAAATGAAGAAATAAATCTCTTCAGGCTGAGGCGCGGATATCTCACTCTCTTTAAGGAGATTCAAGCCCACTGCAGCAAATGTTTTTCACCGGTCCAGCAGTAGTCCTTCTTGACTTGTCCCCTCCAGGATACAACAGCCTAATCACAATATATAACTCAACAACTTTGGACAAGAGTTGAGTCCAAAGCTCCACAAAAAGAACACCTCCCTTCAACTAATAAGAACTCTCTTTTTTGACTAACTCTTTCACTCTATATTTTTCTTGTGTGTTGTGTATTACAAACCAAATGAAGATCACCACTATTTATACTAGAAGAAGTCTTCCTAGCTATGAATAGGAAGATGATGGGGTAGTAAATAGTGAAGATAATGGTCTTAGGAGTTACATAGGTTACATATGTTACAAAGAATAATGGAGGAGTAAAGAATGAGATAATGAGAGGGGTAACTAATGTCATCAATGGCTGATGAACATGCTGCCAAGGTTCCAACGCTCACTGGAACGTTTATGCCAGCATTATATGACCACAAAGTCAATGGCCAAATGCAGGAGTAATTAGGCAACATTAAGACACCAAAATAATGAGCAAATTTAATATAAAAAATAATATTAAAATGCTCAATAACCAACAATCCCCCCACTCATTTTAATATTAACCAAGAGAGTCTATCAGCTGAAGGAAGACTACTATGCATAATGAAGGTGTGCTCTGCATTGAACCTCCACTTAGTGAAATAATAACTTTTACTCCAGAGTCGTAGTGGTCTCAGACTTGAACTATGACTGCTTAAGGGAAATAAAATATCACTGTCCACACATAATAATCAAGGTGTTGACATGAGCTTTAAAGCCAGCACGTTATGGCCATGTGCTATCCCGGTTTCATGAGTGCTTTTGAGAATAAGCCAATTCTCATAGGAAGCGACCTACTTCCACACATCACATAGGTGAAATCTGTCGAGAGTGCTCCTGTAAGCTTAACACTCCACCCATACGGGCTACAGATATTCATTAAGAGTTTTATCAACTCAACCTTCACAAACTATAGGAAACAATGCACTCACATCATAGGGAGGGAATAAAAAGATAGTGCATTTTTCACAACAAGTCATCAAATGATTAATTTTTCCCTTTGAACCTGGTTATAGGATCTCTGGTCCCCAGGTTGGGTTTCCTCATATATGACTCAGGGATTTATAGGCTTCAATCCCATCCCCCTCGATGTGCTCTAGACCTTTTCTCTTGTTAAGGCCTTAGTAAGAGGATCTGCAAGATTATCACAAGATTTGACATAATCAACATTAATGGTACCATTTGTCAAATACGATCTTACATTACTGTGTTTCCTCCTTATAGGTCTGGATTTACCGTTGTAGTAACGGTTTTGAACTCTACCAATCGCAGCGGTGCTATCACAATGAATTAAAATAGGAGGAATTTTTTTCAAAATAAGGTATTTGAAATAACAAATCTCTTAACCAATTCGCTTCCTCACTAGCTGAAGCTAAAGCAATTAGTTCAGCCTCCATGGTAGAGTTAGCAATAATAGTTTGCTTTTTTTATCTCCAACAAACAACACCACCACCTAAAGTAAAGACATAACCAGTGGTAGAACACGAATCACCTGATAAATTGTTCCAATCTGCATCACAAAAGCCTTCAAGTACAACAGGATATTTTTTATAGAACAAACCACAATTTTTTGTTCCAATTAAATATCTCATAACTCTT
>JAJOOS010080205.1:0-33902 GCA_029582725.1 Solanum chiquidenum | reverse complement strand
AGAAAATAATTAATTAGGTGAATTCTTTTATTGAAATGGAAAACAAGATATATTTTTTTCTCTCTTCTTAGATTACTTTAGGTTAACAATTTTAGTTTAAAAAAAAAATGAAATTATAAATTTGAAATTATTAGAAGTAGAATTTTCAATAAATAATGTATTCACAATATTCTTATATGCGTGAAATTAATTAAATTCGTGAATACTTATATATTGTCTATTTGGTTCTTCAATTAATTTTTAAATAATAATTAATTACTTCATGTATAAATGATTTCGTGTTTGAAATAAAGTTAATTGGAAATGGACATGACATTGTATTAAAATCTTAATTTGGTAATTCGATTTTTAAAAATGTTACATTATTGTGTCAATTTTTTTTTTAAAAAATAATTGATCGTTTTCTCTGATGTCAACTTAATGTGAAGATATTATTTCTTTTCTTAATTATTTTATTTAAGAGAAAACACAAATTTTGGCTCTAATCAAAATAGAATTTACCTTTTTATTTCTACTTAATTTATAAAAAAAATCATTTTAAATTACAGTTATACCGCGCAAAGCGCGGATAAGTTTCCTAGTTTAAAATAAAACAAAAAATTAAACATCAGTTAAAATCAAATTAAAATACATATTTATATACGAATTGTATATTCGAATTCTTTTTACTTTGCTCCAAGTATCATAAAAATAACTCTAGCTTGATTTCATGAAACTCCCACAAAAAAAAATGGCGTAGACAATCATTTCAGAAATCCAACTTATACATCACATTCCAAAACACAACTTATAAATCATATTTCAACAACAACAATTCATTAGCTGAGATCTCGAAAGAGTATAAATGTAGAATATACGTAAATGTTACTCGTACCTCGATTATTAAACGCGACTACACATATTCCTTTCTTCAGCTTTGTTTGGCTTCTACGATAAATAACAAAAGTTACTGTATCTAATTTCAAGAAAACAAAACTCCAAATTATACCGAAACGCTCAAATTTGAATTTTGGAATCTCAAATTATTTTGAAAAATATTCCAAAAACATATCATTTTCCCGCTCATTCTTTCATCTCTAATCTTTTCAATTCAACCAAATACCTCAAAAACCTTTTCAGTTTTCACTTTTTTTTCTCCAAAAATCTTTTAAAAAATACTAAAATGTCGACGGCAGCACCAGTTCGCCGGCAAAAGGACCGTGGCGGCGCCGGAGCCAAGATCAACGCGCCGCCATCCACAACCACCGCCGCCGCTAGACCTTCCAAATCCCTAACCCCACTTTCCAACAAATCGTCTGCAGTTAATTCCAGCGGCGGGGAGAGTCTCAGGCTGTCCACCGGAAAAGAAAATCCCAGACCCACATCGCGTGTTCGGGCTGCAACGGCATCGACTAATCAGAAACTGGCGCTTCGTGCCATGCCGAGAATAGACAAGGCGGCATCGGGGACGGCAACGGCAACCGGAGCTGAAGGCGGAGAGGCACGTGCCGAGCCACGTGCGAGGTGGTCAACGTCTGTGCCTAGAGGTAGGAGTTCTAGTCCATCTGAGTTTTCTAAGACCTTGTCGGATATTCGGAAAACATCTAGGGTCTCTAGGGTTTCAGGGAATTCTCGAGGTGTGAACGAAAAATTGACTGAAAATGGGAATAGGGTTTTGACGGAAATGGAGAAAAGTCGTGAACTTTTGGGGAAATTTGATGTAAAATCTGAGAAAATTAAGATATCTGAAGGAAAAAATTCTAAATTTTGTGATAGAGAAGAGCTTATCTCAAGCTCAAGTTCAGTAAAGTTGAAATCTTTGGTTGATAAAAGTGGGAATATTGTTGAGTCTAATGTGAAAGATCCGAGATTGCTGACCAAATCGAATAGTTTTTCTGGAGTGTCGAAAGAGAAATGTGAAAATGAACAAGGGAAGGTTGGTTCGAGTGTGAATAAGTACCCAAGTAAGCTGCATGAGAAGCTTGCATTCTTGGAAGGGAAAGTGAAGAGGATTGCAACTGATATTAAGAGGACTAAGGAGATGTTGGATATGAATAATCCTGATTCTTCAAAGTTGATAATTTCAGATATCCAAGAGAAGATATCCGGGATTGAGAAGGCGATGGGTAATGTAGTTGATGGTGATGGAAAAATAGGTTTGGCGAGTAGCATTAAAAATGAGAGTTTGAATGCTGATGAGAAGATATGTGGGATTGAGAAGGCGATGTGTAATATTGTGGATGGGGATAAAGAAATTGGTTTGCTGAGTAGCATTAGAAGTGAGGACATGAATATTGATGAGAAGGAAACAAAACCTGAGGATAATGGGAAAATCTCTGTGAAGGGATTAAATGTAGAGGAATTAGAGGCGAGGTTGTTCCCTCATCATAAATTGCTAAGAGACAGGACATCTCTGAAGACACTAATGGGCTGTACCAAAAATGAGGAACTTGAATCTGCTGAATCAACTATTGAAGTGAAGCCTGAGAAGAATTATGTTAGTCCTATTGATGAGAATCCTATTGCTGTGGAGTTCTTGGCTTCTCTTAGTAAGGAGCAGTCTAAAGTTACTACTAGGTGTGAGGATGCTTGTTTACAGATATCCAATGTTCAAGATGTGGATGATGCAGTTAGTTCACAAAACCAAATTTCTTCTTCGAAACTGCTCAAAGGAAAAGAAATTGTTGATCATCTCCTGGCAAGTGATGAGAGGCTTGAAAGTTTTGATGCTCAAGAGAATAAACAAGAAATGTTGATGGAGGAAGAGACAGAAGATAGTTCTATATGTGAGCTCAATGAGATTGGCAGTAAGACATCTACTGGAGGGTGGTTTGTCTCTGAGGGAGAATCTGTTCTCCTTACACATGATGACAGTTCTTGCTCCTTCTATGATATTGTGCATTGTGAGGTATTATCTGCTTAGCTTCCCATCCTCTAATATTAAGATGTCAAATGAACCCAAGCATGACTTATATCTCCTATTTATTTGTGCTTCGGTTATTGCATTATTTGTTGTTGTTACTGTTCTTTCTTGTGTATGTTGTGTACTGTTTTCCATATTACACTGTTTCATTGTATGTTGTGTACTGTTTCCATCTCACACAGTTTCATTGTTGTTGCTGCTTCATTTATGTATTTACTTTTTCAAACTGCCTCCAAATGCTTTTTAAAAAAAACCAAGGGACTATTGGGAACCTCCTCTATATCTCTACAAGGTAGGGGTATGCTGTTGTTGTCTCCTGTTATGGCATGAGTCTTAATATGTGACTTTAATGATGTTCTGGTTTGTTAAGCTCTGGATGAAGTTTGGAAGCTATAGTATCCAATATTTAAGCTAATTTATCAGCTTCTAAGAATAGTTTCCTTAACATTTGTTATCATTTCAGGAGAAAGCTGAGTACAAACCCCCTGTTGGAGTCTCGTCAAATATGTGGAGAGATTGTTGGATAATTCGTGCTCCTGGTGTAGATGGTTCCTCAGGGAGATATGTGGTGGCAGCATCTGCAGGAAATTCCATGGATTCAGGTTTTTGTTCCTGGGACTTCTACACGAAAGATGTACGAGCCTTTCATGTTGATGATGGATTTAGTAATACAAGAGCAGCCCTTGCTCCATTACCTAATAATCCAATGTATAGGAGAAATACTCTATCATCAATTATGGCTCCTCAAAATCAGCAATGGTGGTACAAACCTTGTGGACCACTCATCGTATCAGGTGCTAGTTGCCAAAGGATGGTAAGAACTTATGATATCCGTGATGGAGAGCAGGTCCTGAAATGGGATTTACAGAGACCAATGTTGTCTATGGATTACTCAAGTCCTTTGCAATGGAGAAGCAGAGGAAAAATAGTGATAGCTGAGACAGAGGGTCTTTCTTTATGGGATGTCAATTCCATAAGTCCTCAAGCACTGCTTTCTGTATCATCCTCTAGTCGGCAAATTTCTGCTTTCCATGTAAATAACACAGATGCTGAGCTGGGTGGAGGAGTTCGACAGAGGTAAAACTGATCTAGTTCACCTAATATCATTGCAATAAATTGAAAATTACTTTCCCTCATGCCTCTAATTGGTTTCTTCCATACCTTGGATATGCTTCTTGTTGAACATATGCTTTTCTATATTGAACCTATCGCAATCAAGTTTCTCTTGAAAGAAGAAACTTTGCACTATTACATCAAAATTTGAGGAGATTGAAAATAATTTATTGTATTGCTTATTGGTGATTAAATATGGTTGGGAGCTGTAAAAAGAAGATAGATTTGTATGTTGATGTTGGTAACACTTGATATTTCCAAAACCAAGTTAACATTTGTTTCTTTATATGGTAAATGAATCATAAACTCTATGAAGATTCAAGGGAAAAATTATAGCAAAACAGGTTTTTAGACCCTAGGTTTGGGTAGAAAGCTATTAGGTGTCTAGTGTCTAACCATATCTTATCATCCATATTAGTTTCATCCAAGAAGTTCAATTCTAGCCTTCTAATTTGGAGCAGTTTTCTGCAGTGGTAATATGAAGATTCTTTTATACCAAGCAGGGCTCTGTAGTCACTAGTTTACATGATTGGCTCAAAGAGATTTCTGTATGCTGTTTTGCTCAATATCAACAACATACCTAGTGTATTCCCATAAGTGGAGTTTGGGAGGGTAGAGTATACATAGACCTTATTTCTACCTTGGAAGGTAGAGAGGTTGTTTCCAATAGACCCTCAGCTCAAGGAAACAAGTTTTAAACCATGTCGGAAAAAAAGAAGTAATAGAAGTGAAGAAGTCATGGCAAAATACTTAGAGAGCATGTCAAAGCATTATGAAAAGGAGGAACATAACTACAACAAAATAATACCATGCAAGAAAACAAACATCAAAGGACAAGAAACTCCCATAGAAATACTACGACTACTTGTATGGAAATATAGTATGGTTAACAAAGTTCTCATTTTAGTTCAATTTATAGCAGAACCTTTTCATCTCTATCAAAAGTTTAAACCTTCATATTTAAATGCAGGGCTAGTTCCTCTGAAGTAGAAGGAAATGATGGTGTGTTTTGCACCTCTGATTCCATCAACGTTTTAGATTTCCGTCACCCCTCTGGTATAGGTCTTAAAATACCCAAGATTGGTGCAAATGTTCAGTCAGTTTTCGCCCGTGGTGATTCTTTATATCTTGGCTGCACTACTGTGAAATCCGCGGTGAAAAGGCAGGTCTCCTCCCAAATCCAACAGTTCTCATTGCGCAAGCAGAAGCTTTGCAACACCTATGTATTGCCAGAATCAAATGCTCACTCCCACTACACAGCTTTAACACAAGTTTGGGGAAACTCAAATGTTGTTATGGGAGTTTGTGGATTGGGCCTATTTGTTTTTGACTCAAATAAGGACGATGCATTGCAGTCGTTAAACGCTTTGGATCAAAACAATGGACATAATTTGAGAGAAGCAATTGGACCAGATGATTTGTATTCACCTTCTTTTGATTATTTATCATCTAGAGTTCTTCTCATATCGAGAGATCGACCAGCTATGTGGAGGTATATGTTCTAAGTTTTATTTATCTTAGGTATAGTTTGTTGAGGTATTTTGTAACTTATTATGCTTGATGATGCCTGTCTTGTTTGAGATTTTTGGTGTTTTCTGTACTATAATCCATTTTTCAGTGTGGAGGAACTATATAAGATTTCCCCTTATAGCAATGATGAAGAATTGCTAATTTATGAAAGTAGTTTATATCATTTTTTTTTGTTTCCGGCTCGGTGTCTAGTACCTGAGCCCAACTATATCTGAATTTACGTTGGAAAGCCCCACATTGAGGGGTAAAGTGCTTCCTAACAAAGACGATTACATAGCCAAGAGGACTCGAATTGGAGACCTTTGGTTAAGGATGAATGAATACTTATCACTCCACCACAAACTCTTGTTAGTAGTTTTATATCATTTAACTTCTTATTGATAGCACAGTTAGGTGTTGGCAGGAGGGGAATGTTTGCTTTATTATCATTGATAATGATAAAATATTTTTTAAGGTGACTTAAATGGATTTTAGTTCATTTCTTCTAGATAATCCTATAAGTTTTGTTTATTTGTCACGTATAAAATTGTTAAAAGTTCTCTAACTAATTAAACAAATAAATCTTCCCAAGTAGGTCACACGTTAAACAAAAACAAATAAAATATAGTAATTAACTGTTTTTTTTCTCTGTTTGTTAACGAGATTTTTCTTAAGATAGGGGTTTTTCATATATAAAGTAACGTATACTATCATCAAAGGATGTGGTGTAGTGAATGGGGTTGATCTTTTCTTAAAGTCTCGAGTTCGAGCCTTGCTTGGTAGGAAGTGGTTTCCTCCGAATGGGGTGTTGAAGCCTTGGGTATAGAAAAATCTTTGATAGGGAGTTTTATTTTTGCATAGGGTCCTAAGTAGCGCGAATCTGAAATAGTTAGACTTCAATATGAATCTCAAATATAGGATGCAGAAAAATCAAAAAAGAAAAAGTAACATATACTTTATCCAGTTGGATTTTGAAAATATGATCAATATTTTTAAGTTCTTAAAAATTGATATGCACCAAATACAACTTTAAAATTTCAAAATTTCAAACGGAAGCATATTTTTATTTGTTTGGAAGCAATTGAAGTTAATAATACTTTATATAATTTAGAGAACGTTATTTGAGCCACTATGGTACAATGAGAAGTTAATTTATATGACATCTCAAAAAAAATTAAAAATCAAGATGAGTGCAATAATATTATGGTGAAAAACTTGTAAGATATATAACGCTTTCTTTTTTAGTTGCCTTATTATTATCTACACTTTTAAAAATAATCTCATTTTAATTTGACTTTTTCTGTTAGTTAGTAATATAAGTACATATTTTTACTTTTTTGTTACATAAAATTCCTTCTATTTTGTTCTTTCGTAGGGGGTTGGCTTTGCTTATTACCCAAAGGGCAAGAATGTGGGTGCATCAATATTCTGTATATACTCCCTCTGTTTTATTTATGTGATGTTATTTGACTAATCACGCAATTTTAAAAAGTAAAAAAAGAAAGCACCTAAAGATGTGCCTAATGGTTAATAATATGAATTGAGTAAAAATCACGAAATTCCAGATTCAAATAGAGGGAGTTGCTCAGATGGTAAGCACCCCTCATTTTCAATTCGAAGGTTGCGAGTTTGAGTCACCAAGGGAACAAAAGGGATGGAAGCTCCTAGGGAGGAATAAAAAAAAAGTAATTTCTTTTCATTTGTTTAGAAGGAAACTTTGTGACATAGAATGGGATGTAAAATAATTATATGTTACAATCTTTCATTTTTAGTTCATTTCAAAAGTAACGATAACTTGGAGACAATTAACTTTCCATTTTATCCTAAGATTTTTCTTTAAATTTTGAGAAAAATATTAAAAACACTCCTGAACTTGACGCAAATTATTAGTTTAGTTCTCGAACTATTGACAGTCTTAAAAACACTCATCTACTTGGCTAACTATACTAAGATACACCCTTGATTTGCCACATGACATAACAAGTGGTCTCAAACTCTTGTAGGAGCGTGAAACTCTTAATAAAAAGTCAAGAAAAGTGTTGAAAACACCCCTTAATTTGGCGAGAATTAAGGGGTGTATTCTCATGTTGTTGGGGTATATTTAAGTTCAGATAGTAAAGTAAAGGAGTGTCTTTAAAACTGTCAATAGTTCGAGAATGGAACTAATAATTCGCGTCAAGATTAAGAGTGTTTTCAATACATCTCTTTTAATTTTTTCATGGTAAATAGTTTCAATTTTTTTATTTCTTTTTTTAAAATTTATCACATAAATTAAAACAGAAGAATACCTGCTTAGCAAACTAGCAACTTGGTAAACTAGTTGACTTATTTGTTCCATCTTTCTAATAAATAATATTATATATATATATATATATACTAATGTGCATTATATGATAGATTTAATTTTGGACCATTAAACAGCAATTTACAAGTTGAACTGTTTGACTTAATACCATTTCTTAATTATAATTACATTAAAATAATATATATGTTGTTAACATCATTGATCAGGCGCCCAAATTAAAATATATGTAAAATAAATTAAAATAACAATAATTAATCACTGGTAGACTCAGCTACTTTTAATTTAAATAAGGATAATAATTATTAATCAATTGGATACAACTTTAGTGACCATTTAATTTGACTTCAGTACTCTAATCTAACAGCTAGCGCTGATTTACACAACAAATGCGGCGTATATACAAACGCAATAATAATACATTTATTGTTTCACAACTGAAGTTTGACGAGGATAAATTATGAATAGATTTTATTTTTATTTTTATGGGGTATAGATTATTTTCAATAGACTGTCAAGAAAATCTTTATACAAAATATGTTTTGAATTTAAATGCAAGATGAAAAAGTTATGATAAAAACATTGAAGAAAAAAAACTACGGATAAAAAAAACAGTAAAGATAATCAAAGTCAAAAAATAGAGAGTAGAAATAAAATTAAAGAATCAGATAATATTAGCGTAATAATAGTATTACTGACGAGAACCCGTTTCATTCTGTCTAATAACTTCTCCTATTTTTTCCTCGATTTATATCTATCTTTCTTTGGACCTATCATCATCAACCTCTCGCACATCCTAACTCACTGAAGCATCCTTCACATGTCCAAATTACCACAATCTTGCTTCTCGTATCTTACCCATTTAAAGACTATTCTTATATCTTTTTCAGTATATATCTTCGTCCCTAATCTTATTTCTCTAATATATATAAATTAATATGTCCATATATTTATTTAAGCATTTTTCATTTCTTCTATTTTTATTTTTCAAACGTAAAAGTTCTTGATTGACCAATGTTCTATAATTAAACTTGTTTTAATAAGACATAGCATGACAACTTATAATATCTTACGCGTTTCAAAGTCAAATCTCTTAACAATAAATTTCACTAATTAAATATACTAATTAAGTGTTGCCTTTGACAGTATGATATTATCTCTGTTTGAAGACTTTTTAATTATTCATTATTATTTAATTTTTGATTAATTAGATTTGTCATTGTCATAATTCAATAAATAATCTGATTACATAACACTTGAGGCCAACTGGATCCTTTTAGCTTTATTAATAACTGTACATTGAACTCAACTTGTTTAAAGTTTAATATTTTTATTTATTAAAAAAGAAAGAATATAATTATATTATACTTACCACAATTGTTATTTTTCTTTGAAAGATCCTAAAGGTTAATAGTTTATCTTCGGTGTAGATTCATACGTAATTTTAAAAAAAAAATTAGAAAGAAAAAGCATAAAAATACTTAATTCTATTCGCTCATTTTTTTACTTTATTCGCTATATTGAAAATAGATAATCATGTTTAATTGTCAAGTTTGAAAAATCAGAAGATAATTTATTATTTTGTATATATTTTACTCTTATTACTAAGTATTAATCATTTTCAATTCATTTACCGACATTTAGATGACTTATACTTCCTCCACTTTGATATAATTTATGTGACATTTTTCAAATTTCTAGAGTAAATCGAGTTTTTTTATAAATGCTATTTTGAATATTCACTTATTGTAACTTGTAATATTTCTTACGTAATTTTCAAATATGTAAGCTTTATTTTTTTTTAAAAAAAAAAACTTGAAAATTATGTGCGTAGATTCACCGCAAAAATTAAGATAATTACTGGCTTTCGAAATTTCAATTTTGTCACATAAATTGAGACAGAAAGAGTAATATTAGAGCGGCATTGTACTCTCTATTAAGATTTTCTCTCTCTCCGTATTTAGAGCTCAAACCCGAGACCTTTGATTAAGGGAGTTTATCGGGATAAAAGAAGGGGTATTTACTTGTTAACCCTAGCTAATAGAATTGGATCAACACAAGGAAGGGGTCAAAAAAAAGATATTTATCCAAACTTAAAGTTTTATTTGGCTTTTTTCTCAATAAACTTTTGTATTTACCCTAATATTGTCTTCTAGGATTGTCCAAGAGAATAAATTTCTTATAAAACCTTCTTATCTTTATATATATATTACCCACCAAATTGGGATTAAAACCCTTAATTAAAGGAAAGCCAAAACATGCATTAGTTTTCTACAACTTAACCAAATCTTTAGAATTATGGTAATAACCAATAACAAACTTTATCCCTCACACACTCACAATAATCACTCAAATGATATTTCTAAGCTTCACAAGTTTTCAATATACAATCAAAACCTTTTTGTACAATTTATGCAAATCAAGAAGAAAGTAATGACTACCTATAATAATTGAAGTCTCAACCAAACACTTATTTCAAGTACACTAACATTATACATCATAAGGAGCACTACCTTCGAATGGGGCTCTATCTTATATTAGTCAGACTCCAATCTAAATATTGAATAACAGGTAAAAACAATAATATTACATATTACTAATTTTTAAAAGAATCATTTTTTGTCAAAAAATACTAACCGAGATTATTGATGATCAATTAAAGATATGGATAGATCATATACTATTTTATTATACATCAATAAATAGCAAGTTGATCATTGTATAATTGGTATTGTCTAAGATATGTGTGTGTTTAATAATGTTCAAGTGGCCACTTTCTAAGGGTCCTCCCTATGTTGTAACTTGTACCCAACATTTGTCTAGAACTTAAAAGACATTTTTTTCTTATTTATTTCACGTTTCGGTTCAATTATTTTTCGTTAAAACTTCAAGAAATTGTATCTTAGAATTGATATCTTTAGTTCAAAACTCTAAGAAGTTGTTCTTAAATTCAATCAATTAAGATCATTGTGACATTTATTTTATTTTATTTTAAATAAATTTACTACTAGACAGTGTCTAGCGGTCTTTTATTAAACATAAAAATTATCATTGTGTCATAAACTTTAGTTTAAACTGAATATTAATTGTATATTGTCTGAATTATATGATTTGAATATGAAAGAGTGATCTTCGTATTGTTAGGACCGAAATAAGCAGGTGTACTGCGGAAGCTAGCAAAACAAATCTCGAAAGACCACGAGTAAGAAGACAAACAAGAAATATACCAAAAGACACAAAGATTTAACGTGGTTTGGTCAATCGACCTACGCCCACAAAGGAGAGATATATAGAGAAACAACCTCAACCAATTCACTGGAAATACATGGGAGGTTCACACAAGTGATAACATATCAAGCTTGTGTCCCACAAATTCTCCCCCTAACCAAAACTCTCAAAGCCCTTAACACTACATTGTGAATGCTTATTAAGTTAGAAGGAAAGAACCGCTATTTATAGAGCCTAAACATTTTCCTACAAGAAAAGGACTAGCCAAATATGGAGATATTTTGTTTTTTTTTTCTAAAAGGAAAACCTATTTATGGTAAGTAATCAGGGCAAATAAAACCCAACACGTATTTATATTGAAATTACAAAAAACAAAATACTTATCATATATACTATGGAGAATAGGAAATTAAACTGAAAAAAAATTCTTTTGAATCTATTATTTGTACGGTCACTTTGGGCTAAACTTTTAAGTTTAAATCATTTGCTTATAGATTAGGGCGGCGTATCAGTTGATTCGAAAGTGTTATTAGTTATCAATTTGTAGATTTGCTAAATTCATATTGATTAGTCGATTATTGATCACTATCAATTTGATTATCAAATTAACGATTAAAAATACACATAAATAGATTTTCTCATTAAAATCACTTATAAACAATGTAACAAACTGACAAACGAAATTTAATAAATACTTCAAAAATCATCAGGTAATTCACATCTAAAAAATCACATATTTACAAATAAATAAAAAAGCAAGCATATAACATTTGATGCAAAAGGAACCAACTGATTTTACATTATTTGCATATCATGAATAGTAAAACTAACCTACAAAATTTATTATCAGCTTTTAGACTAAATAATACTAATAATTAAAGAACAAGGCAAAAAAAAAGTTAAAAAATTAATCAAATACGTGTAGAGCTCCTACCTTTTCTCCAACAGACAGAAACAGGATAAAAGATACACAAGTAATAGATGATTTAAAGATAGGATAGACCATATTATATAATATTATATACTACATAATAAATAAATTAAATCAAGGTCATTGTTCATTGGGGTCCCAAATCCTATGGGTCATTGTTCACTGGGGTCCTAACATTTCTGTGGTAGGTGAAATTGTCACGTTTAACTCTTAGTTCAAGACCTCAATTTTAAGTTTTTAATTTAAAATATTTATGTATGAAATTTACATAAAATATGATTTCAAAATCTCAAATATTTAAATTAGTAGAATTTCAAGTTTCTAAAAATATAAAACTTGACACATGAATTTATATTTATTTTTAAAAACTTATCATCATTTTAAAAAAATTATAGGAAAGGACTCATGTTTGATGTGAAGAGATTGTGTATATTATGTGTAAGAGTTATATTAATGAATAGCTAGTTACTACTATTATTGACTATTGAATCACTATAAAATCATGTGTATTTAAATATTTGTAATAACATGTGCAAGGATTTATTTATAAGACAAACATAAAAAAATAATATGCAATGTCTTAGGATATTATTTATTACCTTATATATATAAATTTTGATCATTTGATAAGATTATATAAGAATTAAAAATATTTTAATAATTTTCACAAATTATAAAAATAATTATATCATAAAAAAAAACTTAAAAAATTCAACTTACATGTCTAAATAAATTTCAATATCAAATTAGCATGATTTCAAATCATAATTTAAAATCATTCCACCAAATATGGTGGTAATCATGTGGCCACCTAATTTATAACATGTATGATTCATTTTCTGTCAATATTGAGTTTTGAATAGGATATACTCTTCCTATCTTATATTAGTTATTCACGTTTTATTTTATTTATTTTTGTCAATATCATCATATGCTCCTTTTATTTTATATTACTTGTTCATATTTCATTTTACATAATATTTAAAAAATTATGAATAAAATGACCAATTTTATTAATTAATCATTTATCCATATTAATAACATCAAAATAATTTATAAAAAATATGATTTAATAACATAGGACATATAAATAAAATACTATTAAAATAAATACAAAGTAATTAATAAACTTAAAAAAAAATTGAAACTTCTAAAGTCATTTAGTTTTTCAAAGAATATTAATTGTAGAGATAAAATTTAAATTTTTTTTAATCTTGATTCAGTAAATAAATAAGTAATTGAAATATATATTTTTAATCAGTTGATCAACTAATATGAAACGGAACGGACAGTCATATAAACAAATCAAAAGGTAACAAAAAAAGAACCATCTTTTCTCATCATGCAAATAGAGACAAGAAAGATACTCATCTCACCTCCTATAAATACAAACAATTTTCTTTACAATTTTCAACAATAGTAAAAACCAATAACAAACAAAAAAAAAGAAGAATGGAGAAAAAGGCTCATCCTTTACTTAGAGGAGGAAGAAGAGAAACAAAATATAGCCATGGATTTTCATCATCAGAAATAGAAACTTTAACATCTATTTGTGAAACAATTCTTCCTCCTCTTCCTCTAAATTCACTTCAAGAAAATAACAAAAAAATTCAAAACTTTCATAAAGTTTCTGGCTCTCAATATCCAATTCCTGATGAGGTATGTAAATAAATAGTCGGTCAGATTCACTGTACTGCTTACTTTTTCTAGTCGATATATACAAATTTCGGGAAAAAAAAGGATAAAAAGCACATCTTTTTCTTTTATTTTTCCCCCCTTTTGAGGTGAATTGAAGTAATTTATAAGTTGTGGAGTAAATCAATTAGTTGATCATCTGAACTTTCACGTGTAATTCTCTCCTCCGTTTTTCCTTCCTCTACCCCTACTATACTGCTTATTTTTTCTAGTTGATATACACAAATTTCGAAAAAAATGGATGAAAAAGGCCATCTTTTTCTTTTTTCCTTTTTGAGGTGAATTGAAGTATTTTATTGGTCATAGAGTAACTCATTAGTTAACAATCTGAACTTTCACGTATAATTATCTCTTCCATTTTCTCTACCCCACTATATTGCTTACTTTTTCTAGTTGATATATCTGAGTAGACGAATGTTTAGGTTAATTTTTTGAAAAAAGAATGATAAAAAGCAATTTTTTTAGGTGAATTGAAGTAATTTAATGGTCGGAGAATCTGAATAACTCAGTTAGTTAACTATCTAAATTTTTATTTTATTGACGAGGATTTAAATTTTCTTTTAATTTTTTGTAGGTTGCTGAGATTGTGATGAAAATGGGTTTTTTTGAAGCAAGAATGTTGGTGAGGTGTTTGTTAAGAATTCTATCAACAAGAATTGGGAGTTTGTTACTTTGTGGATTATTTTGTTTGGGAAAAAGTTGGCCTTATATTAACAAATTCTCTGATATTTCATTGGATAAAAGAGAAATTGTGATGCAAAAATGGTTCAACAACAGATTTTTTACTCCTGTTAGATTGGCATTTGTGTTTGTCAAATTCTTGTGTCTATACATCTTCTTTACTCAGGTAATTCTCCTTCTCGCTCGGTGACTGATATCTATATTAAAGTCTGATTAAATTTGCATCTGTTTCGAAAAGTCTCGTATTGATAGTATAATGTTTCCTAACAAATATAACTTCATACTCAGAATTAGAATTAAGGATAAAAAAGTAATTATCACTCCACCGCAACTGATTTTTGTAGCTTTTTTTCTTGAGTCTTAAACATGACCCATAGTTTTTGCAGGCTTTGTTGTCTTTTTTTACCTTTTTTATTTTGTATTTTTCTTGAGTCTAAACATGGGCATGGCACATGGTTTTTGGAGGGATTCTTTTGTCTTTTCCACCCTTTTTTATTTGTATATTTTTTTTTTGATATTTCAGTTATTGATTAATTCTAATTTTAGTCCTATAATATTTGATAAAGTATATTTGAAGCTTCAACTATTTTTAAAATGTGCATTTTAAATTCATTTGCTGATGAATATTCATAAATTTCTAGAATTAATAATTATTTCACCGTTTAATTATCCATATTCTATGTTAAATTCGTATTGAAATTCTATATTTGAAGATAATGTACCACTTAAAATAGTTCAAATATAACATATTTTCTACCTAAAAGAATCAAAAGCATATATTTTAATTAATCAAAAGTTAGATGTGTTCGAGTCATTTATCAAGAGGATCAAAATCAAAATTTACGAATAATCCGAAAATGTTATTCTCCCTTCTTCTTCTTTTTTTATATAGGGCAACATGCTAAGTTAAAAATCTCAAGGTACCTTATAATATTATGCCAAGTATTTTATCAAAATATCTTTCTTGATTTGGGAATTTACAAATGGCTATAATTTTGTTTTGCTCAATATAGCCAGCTTGACTTGAGTGTCCTTAAAGAATTGGTCACTAGGAAGTTTCATATTTTAATTATATTTGAAATTGTGCTAGCATCATGTTTTTAAATTTTTACTTATTTTATTTTCAAAAGCTTCTTAAAATCCAACCTTTCTAGATAGTTTGAAAAAGATTTTATCTATCGCGTGTTTACATCAAATCAAATTAGTTTATTGTAATTAGTGATAAAAATCGAAGTGATATATTTAGTATTAATTAATGAAAGTTGAGGTGACCAACCATGAGGTAAATGGTATTAAATATGATATTTTTAAATTTGATATAAAAAAAACTATTAAATTGATTTTGGGAAAATGATCCTTTTCATTACTAGCTAATCCCATTAAATTAGAACACATGATATGCAAAAAAGCCTTATATGGACAATTTGAAAGTCAAAACATGTGACTATTGAAGATGACTTATACTTTATTGATCACTGTTTATTTATTGAAAATTATCACTTTTAATTATTTTTTTAGAAGTTAGGTGGTTGAAAATGATAACTCATTCATTTGGAGTTTTCCTATAATAGGTAACTTTTTATATGGACCAATTTCTTCTTTCTATAGAAAAAGGATACCTCATTCTTAATTTGGTCCCAAGATTTTAATGTACATCTTTTTTGTTACACTAAAAACAACATCAACAACCAAATTGCTTCTCTTTATTATGAGCTATGTTACACGAACTTTTCAATAAATTGGGTGTGTGTTAAATTCTTCAAAAACTATGTATTTTTGGAGGACTCAACACGAGTGACCCGAGTAACATAGAGTTTATGAGATATTCAGATATGATCAATAGCTACAACATTCAGTATTTGATGAGAATATAAAGTATTCCCTCCATACCAATATATGTGATGGTGTTTGCCTAGGTACGGAGTTTTAGAATGAATAAAAGACTTTTGAAACTTTGGTTCAAAACAAGTCATAAATATAGAAATATGTCGTTCTTTTTTAGTCTGACACATAAATTGGGATGAAGGTAGCAGTTGCTGTTGAAACTTTTTTACTTACAAATGCAGTCCAATCATTTAGAGGGGAATTTTGATCTTCAGTTAGTAGATTTATTGGACCTATTATTTGTCTTGACTTCATGAACTAATTTGTGAGTGCTTTTGACCTATGTTGTTCGGATTCTTCAAAAATGCCAACGGATGCATATCAGATCCTCGAAAAGTAGTGATGTGACACAGACGTGGCAACATGTTTGAAGAGTCCGAGCATCATAGCTTTTGACATTACATTCAACAAATTTGCATATTTTGATCAAGGAAGTTAACAAAAGAACCACAAAAACTAGCTAAAAGTGCTAAATTGAGTGTCTTTTTTTTGCTATAGGTTGGTGAAGATTCAAAAAATCCAGCATGGGATGACATTGGTTATCAAGTAGACAATGAAGAGAACTGTTCAGAAACACCTGATGAGAGACCTCTTCAGAAGGGAATCATCGAAACTATATACGAGACAGAATCAAGCATTGTAAAATCTCTTGTCGAAAAAGGCCTAAAAGTCACAGAAGACACAAAAAACAACATGTACAAGGTTCAATGTGATGTTGTCATTGTTGGTTCAGGATGTGGTGGAGGTGTTGCAGCAAGTGTTCTTGCAAGTTCTGGCCAGAAAGTCGTTGTTCTCGAGAAAGGAAACTACTTCGCGAAATCAGACTATTCTTCCCTTGAAGGACCTTCACAGTCTCAAATGTATGAATCAGGAGGTATACTCTCAACTTTGGATGGTAAAGTTATGATCTTGGCAGGTTCAACAGTTGGTGGTGGCTCTGCTGTTAACTGGTCAGCTTGCATTAAGACCCCTGACTCCGTTATACAAGAATGGGGCGATGATAAAAGAATCTCAATGTTCAAAACCCCTGAGTATGTATCAGCTATGGACAAAGTTTGTGAACGAATCAACGTGACAGAGAAATGCACACAAGAAGGTCTACAGAATCAGATTCTCCGAAAAGGGTGTGAAAGACTTGGTCTTGAAGTTGAAGGCGTGGCAAGAAACTCATCCGAGGATCATTATTGTGGCTCGTGTTGTTACGGATGTAGAAGAGGTGAGAAGAAAGGAACTGATACAACTTGGCTAGTCGATGCTGTGGACTGTGGAGCAGTGATTATAACAGGATGCAAAGCCGAGAGATTCATACTCGAAAAGAAAAAGTATGGGAAAACAAGAAGCAAGAAATGCTTAGGAGTGATTTCAACTAGTTTGAATAAAGATATCACAAAGAGTATATGTATTGAGGCAAAAGTGACCATTTCAGCTTGTGGTTCTCTTTTGACCCCTCCACTTATGATCTCTAGTGGATTGAAAAATCGAAACATTGGTCGAAATCTCCATCTTCATCCAGTCATAATGGCGTGGGGGTACTTCCCCGAGTCCAACTCTGATCTCAAGGGAAAAATATACGAAGGAGGAATCATTACCTCGGTACACAAAGTGGGGAGTCATGATTCGAATGTAAGAGCTATTATAGAAACTCCTGCTTTAGGACCGGGATCATTTGCTGCTTTATGTCCTTGGACATCAGGAGAGGATATAAAGAATAGATTACTCAAGTATGACAGAACAGCTCATTTATTTGCAATGGTTAAAGACGTTGGATCGGGGGAAGTTAGGTCTGAAGGAAGAATTAGCTACACGTTCAATGGGATGGACAAAGAAAGTTTGAAACTTGGGCTAAGACAAGCTTTAAGGATCTTGATAGCAGCAGGAGCTGCTGAGGTAGGTACTCAACGTAGCGATGGACAGAGAATCAAATGTAAGGGACAAAGTGAAAAAGCACTCGAGTCTTTTCTTGAGACGGTCACAGCAGCTGAGGGGCCAAAGTCACTTGTAAAGGATTTCACAACTTATTGTTCTGCTCATCAAATGGGGAGCTGCAGGATGGGAATGAACGAAAAGGACAGTGCAGTCGATGAGAATGGGGAGAGTTGGGAAGCAGAAGGACTATTTGTTTGTGATGCTAGTGTTCTTCCAGGTGCTGTTGGTGTAAATCCAATGATCACTATACAGTCTACTGCATATTGTCTATCCAAGAAGATAGCAGAGATGATAAAAGACGGAAGATTCTCAAGATAAGCGATCCTCAGCTACTTATCCTCTTTATATATATATATATTGTTCGTAATGCCTTGTCCTTTGATTGTTCATATATTTGTAATTTTCATTTAAAGTTAACACTTTGTATGACTACTAGTATGGATAAAGAGGATATCAATAAACAAAATATTCATGTTTGATGTTTTGTCCCTTGCATCAGCTTCAACATTCTTCAGACGAATGTTAAATGGTGAAAAACACACCTGAAGTATCAATTTTTTGCAAGTTTCATACCTGAACTATTATGTGTTTGCTCACCAACTATTTATCAAAGCACACCTCGAAGTTAGTGTATTGGCTGCAGCTGGCGAATATGTGTTTGCTCACCAACTATTTCACATGCCTTTTGGCGATTGTATTCAAACACTTGTTCTAGTCAGTTTCGAGGTGTGTTTTGATAAATAGTTGATTATAGTTCAGGTAGGAAACACAGAACATTTGATACTTCATGTATGAAACTCGCAAAAATAGTGATACGTCATGTGTGTCTTTGACCTATGTTTCTTGGACTCTTAAAAAATGTCATCGGGTGTGCGTTGTATCCTTCAAAAGTAGTGTATTTTTGGAGGATCCATCACGGGCTTGGCAACATTTTTTGATAGTCCTTAACTTAGCTTTTGACTATTATCTCTTATTTTATTCCTACTAATAACACAGAAATGCAGTTGATAAATATATAACTGAATGTGGATAAAGGATCATAATAGAATTGAATTAAGTCACAAGAAGTGTTAATGACATAAAATCATAATGTGGTAGAAGAACCAATTATTCTGGGAAAGCAAGACTTCTTCTGATATTTACTAAGAATAATATAAGATCTCAGAGATACATTTCTGATCACAATTGAGTTAAGAATGAGAAAAATATACAAACAGGCATGGAAATAACATTAGCTTAATGCAACTCTTCTTGGCAACACCTTGAGCCATAAGGCTCGAATCGTTGTTAAACGATCAATAAAATGATGGCGGATTCTCCACTCACACCATAAGCGATAAGTGCCTCCAACTTGCTGCTGCAGAAACTACTGTTTTCCGCTTATTTCAGAAGCCTGTCTTTGTTATCCAAACATAGATTTAAAAGTTATTCTAGCCATCAGAGTCTGTCTCGCGGAATGGCAATGGAACTGCTTTCACTGCCCTGAACTTTCCGACATTGTTCAAGTGCTCATTCTCCAACCTAAACAATCACAAATAAAACAGTAAGGAGTCTTGTATGTTAAGCACATAATGTCTTTGCTAGCTTGCTAGGGACTTAGTGTACCTGTAGAAGTTCCAGTGACCACGTCGAATAACTTCCAATGAGGCAAGGAAAAAGTCAAGTAAACGCGACTCAAATAATCCAACGTTGAAATGCATCACTGTCTCCACCCAAGCAACTCTCAAGACCAAATTCAAAGCCTATGTATTCAAAATAATATGTTTAGATATATGATATTGTTGTATGTAACACAAAAAACTGTCGAAAGACAAAAGACTTACAATTGAAGCATAGTAAATGCTCTTATTCTTCAAGATCAGTTCATCTCTGAGCAAAAAGTTTTTGGATTTCAAGTTAAAAAATCCCCAGTCCTTTACAAAATCCCAATACAACTGATAAACTGTGGCTATAACTGAAGTCACCAAGACGATCGAGAACCATAACTGTGAGTCAGGCTCTCGTGCATAAGTTAGCCTAGCACCAGCTGCTACCATAGCAGAAACATACTTTCCCAAGTTAGCCAAGTGATTTATGTCAGACTCGTCGAACCATCTCCTTGCACACTAGATAGTTAACAGAACACACGAGTTAATTCACTCCGAAAACTGTCAAAGTTCCAATCTTTAGCTGTTACCATATTTACCTGCATTGCTCGCCAATAATATGGTGCGAAAGAGATAACATAAGCAAGCTCTCTGTACATCCTTCCAGATTTACATGTTGGAAGTTCATGAGTTGTCAAACTTCCAGCAAGAAAATAGCAAGCTGATGACTCCAAATGCCTCATCAATGGGATCTAAATACAGGAAAACAGAAGTAAAGTTTAGAATGCAACTTCGTGGACGTTCATACTTTGTTCTATAGTCTTTTAATTACCATATACTTCCTATAATAAAAGGCTATATGTCAACTTCTCGGAGACAACTTTACTGTTGCTCCAAAGCTCCCCTTCGGATAGAAGATATTGTGAAAAAAAAATTGATAGTAAGGTTAGCTAACCTGGCTTGTTAGTTGATCAGCCATGAAAAAATCTACCATGAGGACCTGCATCAATATCATTATATTTGAGAGATCAAGAATCATTTATAAAAAAACGCGTTCATGATTTTCAGGATATGAAAGTACCTTGTAAAACGGAGAGCAGACGATGTTACGTATCACTTTGAGGAAGTAGAAGCGCGTTGGACGATAGAAAACGTTCAACGGACATATCAGCAGAGCAAGAAAAATCTGCAAAAAATGCAAAGGTATGCATTTGAGTCATTTCAACATAAATGTTACTACTAGTAAACAAGATTTTTCCAGTTAACAAACCAGTAGTAGAATTCCAGGAATTGCATCGACTTGACTCGGAGAAAATCCATTCGAAAGTAAGATCAAGTGAACAACTAGAGCTCCAACAACAGAAGTCATTAAGCAAGTTCCTATGAGGAAAGCATCTCTGTATTTGAGAGCTGTTTTAGGTTGAAACTCAAATATGAAGTTGTAATTGATCCTTGTGCCTTTCCATAGGAACAAATTGCATCCATACATGAACAAATGCAAGCTTAGCAATGCAAACATGCTGCACAACATTACACAAGTAAACTCATCTTTAGCATCATACAACACTGTAACATTCGTAAAGATATAACTTCGTTTACACTATTACTATAATATAATTTAACATGTTATAGCACGTTACAACGACAACATATCCAGTGTAGATCCACAAAGTGGGAGACTGGAGAGGGTAGAGTGTACGCAGACCTTACCCCTACCTCAAAGGTAGAGAGGTTGTTTCCGATAGACCCTCATCAGCTCATGGAAAAAACAAAGCATTCTGAACAGTAACTACAACAAATCGAAGTACATAACAAAAATTGAAGGACAAGAAACTATAGGAGCAGTACTACGACTACTACTAGTATCGGAGTAGTACTACGACTACTAACATCCTACTATAATCCGTGTCCTCCCTCCTATCTAAGGTCATGCCACGTTTTATAGCAAGTTATTTTACTTTATTTTTCAGGTAACTAGTTCGACTTATTAAAGGAGTGTTACATGATAGAAAAAGAAACAAAAATTAATTTTGAGAGAATATAAGTATGTTCCTTAACATAGCTTAACGAGTTTAAGTTTTATGCACCAGCAATGTGAACGACATCTTAACCAATCATGTCACTTATAAGACAGTTGCATATAAATCGCACTTGTAACGAAAATAAATTACAAGTCACAAATTATAAAAAGAAAAAAACATTTTCCATAATTTATGTCAATAAAGAGGGGGGGAAATTGAAAATAATGTGAGTAAAATAAGAAAAAAGTACCTGAAAACAGGGTAAACAGTTTCAACATAAGCAGCTTCAGTTCTTGTAGAAAACATGCCACTCAAATGGGCCAAAATTGCATACACACTAAATAACGTCACAAAACAACCTGTGAAAAGCCCTGCAAATCGAAAAAATCGATAAAAATTACTAGTTGTATTTAACTTATATACACTATCAGTATAAAAAAATTCACACTATCAATGTAATTTAACATGTTATAACAAGTTTCTCGTCGTATTTTACATGTTCAATGGACCTATTTTATTATTAGTATGTAAGTGGTTCTTAATTTGACCTAGGAACGTCAAATGAGCTGAGTTAATAAATGTGATCGATGCGACAACCCTTCTAACTCAGAATCACTTCAATATGTTTTTTTTCTTTGTTTATTTGTTCTTTTAAATCTCTAGTTGCAATTTAATAGCTTAAAGAAATTGAATTTTTTTCCTAGAATAAAGTCAAATTATACTCTATATTGCAAAATGTTTTTCTTGTGGGACTAAATTATCTTGAGAGTTTATGTGAGCTACTAGTAATTTAACCCCAAGCAATTGACAACTTCATTATCAATGAGTTTATTTTAGTGACACCTTCACCCTTTTTTTTCCACCCAGTGTCCGCATCTCACGTTAGAGCCCCGACTAAATCCCGATCACGCACTGCAGGACTCATTCAGGGGTAGCATTCCCAATAAGATTTTCTCCATACTCAGGACTCGAACCTTAAATAAATACATTAGTCACCCAATTTCCATGTTTGATATTCCTCATGTTCCATATTAGTTGTCATATTTCGATTCTCTGGAGTCAATTTAACTAATTTTCAAAGTTAATTAAAAAAAAGGATTATTATTATTATTATTTGTTATTGAAACTTTTGTGAACTTTATTTATACCTTTTATTAGCACTAACATATGCATATATACTATATAGATGGATCTACAAAAACATATAAAAAGGAAATTTTATATTTTTTTTTGTTTTATTATTTTTGTAATAAGGGGGTGGGGGTGGGTGGGTGGGTGAAGAATTTTACCAACAAAAAAAGTGACCATATGAGATTCTTTATTCTGTTGTGGTCTTAAGAACTTCATTGCCTTTTTCCTGTCACTGTTTGCAAAGTGCTGTGTGAATAAGGACTCCACTTCATCCATTAGTCTAACCACCTTCTCACCATTAAAACAAAAAATAAAATATTATAACATTAGTACATACATTTTCCACCTTATCTTATAAAGTAACCATTAACTCATTATTAAACATTAACAATATTATTTTTTGATGATAGATTTATTTATGTTGTTCAGACTCAAGTGTGGGGCGTACTCGATGCAGGTTGCAGTTCTAATGGTCAAATTCTTTATTATATAAAATTTTAGGATTCAGAGTGTGAATATGAGTGCATGAAATCGTACGATCAAAATATATACATATAATATACCCAAATTATGTCTATTGATACTAGTGCGGTAGAAAATATGAAATTAGCTGTAAAATTTATCAGTAATTCCTAGCTAATTAGATTTTCTATAATTCATCACTGATCTGTAGCTAAATGAAATTAGCATGAAAGTTTTATTGTTTAGCTATGAAGTTTTGCCTGTTGCTAACTTTTTTTTATATAGTGAAGAACTTCTAAGGGTCCGAGCAATATAGGTAGCATAATGACATGAGCCTATAATTTTTTCCTTTCAACAACAATCATGACAACAACATGAAACATAAAAATGTAAAAATATTGAAGTATATATACTATTTTGATACGATAAAAGTCATTTTCACGAACGCGATAATTCATAAAGATAATGATATATGTGTATAATTTTTACGTGAAATTTACCTTATCAGAGCTGATGAAATGTGATCTTTTTACTTGTTTAAGGTAATTTGCTGATGATTGCTGCTTAGCTATCTGTTTGATAATGAAAAAACATATTATTACAAAATATTTTACGTGTCGTATGCATTTATTGATTTGATGTAAACACTGATATTTTCATTAATTTTTTCTTAAATGTAATGTACTAACAATATATTTACCTTGTCAAACTTTTTAAGTATCTTCACGAAAGCAACCATATTTAGTGAGCTGAAAGAAAAAGTTAAAGTGAAATAATTAGAACTCAATTAAAGTAAATAAATACGTTCAAGAAACTTCTTCCATAGCTAATGAAAAAAAAAACTTTTTGACCAAAAGGTGACAAATAATTAGCCAAATATAGAGAAATTGAAAAGGAAAAAAAAGTACAAAAATATTTGCTAAATATTTGATACATCTTTTGTCATTTTCTTATTGCTTTAAAAATTTCCCCTTTATAAAAGATGCACTTTATTTGTTTGTTACATGTTTGTTTCTAAATGTTGTTGAAGAATAAATAAATGATTGCTATATAAAGTCAAAATAATACTACGACGTAAATCTATTATATTACGAAAACGAAATCTCGATTATAACAAAAATACAAATATATCACAATCCTAGAAAGAGTAAAGTGTTTTTGTGTGATTTGACATATATATCGTATAACATAAATATATATTATTATCGGTGTAATTTAATATGTTATAGTACATATCGAACTATTTTATATATCACTTTATTCAAGTTTACTAACCAAGGCTTATTAAAATATTTGATTATATATATATGATCGATCACCTCTTAAATAACCTGATCGTGTAAATATTTTCATGATTCTATCAATACGTAGAACTAAACTCTTGAGTACCATGATGCTAGAACTACCATGATAAAAGAAGTTTAAATTCTACATTGTACGATCGACAAATATTACCTTTTATACGAATATCATTACCATGGTCAATTGAATTGTGCCAGCTCAAAAATTATATTATGTACCACGATAAATATTAGGAGTACTTAATATTTATGTATATCAAATCCTGAACACCTTTTATTAACAATATTCTTAGTGAAATTCTTGATTTTGTCACGGTTCGATATATCATTATTATATGCATGTGTGAACTACACTACCAACTAGTATCAAGCAAGATCTTTCTTTTATCGTAAGAGATATAGTGATATTCAACATACGTATACTAATTTAAAATCCTAAATCTCCCTCTGAAATCTAGCGTGCAACATACAACTTATGTCCCTAAACAACAAAAAATTCACGTATAATCATATCTAACGACATATTATCAAAAAAAAAACATGCTAGGTATAGAAACATACTATTGAATTTAGCGACAGATCAACGACAAACCTGTAAGTTTTGAGTAAGCCAAGGCCTCTATAGAGTTCAACAAAAGCACCTCTAATCATTTTTTCAGCACATTGTATTTTCTTCTTGTTGATATATTCTCTAGGTCCATCTTTTTTAGGATTATTCACTAAATCTTCCCATAGCATAGATGTCACAGCAGCAATTGTACGTGTTGGTGTTGTTGCTGGAATATCAATCCTCATAGCAACTTTTGGTTTTCCTCCTTTTTTTGTCTTAGCTCTTGTGCTTGCTGAATTTACAAAATTTATCCCATTTTTCTCTAGTGCTGCTATCACTTCTTCTGTTTGTGATATTGTTTCTGTCCCTCTTGGACTACCACAATCACTTGGTGTATCTACATACAAAAAAAAAATAGAATGTTATTTCAGAGTTTCGAGTTATATATATATGTTGGTCTGATCATTCAAAAATAAAGTCAGACACATGTCGAATCTTCAGAATATGTATAGATTTTGTTATTCTTTGTTTAGTTACTATGTTGATCGGACCCTTCTTGTGTTGCAATTACGGAGGTGGGATATCAATAAGGGGGTTTATATGTTGGTTGGATTATTTAAAAATGAAGTCAGACACATGTCGATTAATCTTCAGAATATGCATAGATTTTGTTGTTGTTTTTTAGTCACTACGTTGATTGGATCCTTCAAAAATATTGTCCCAATTGTGTCGTAGTAGTGGAGGTGGGATAACAATAAAGGGGTTTATATATGTTGGTTGGATTATTCAAAAATAAAGTCAGACACATGTCGATTAATCTTCAGAATATGCATAGATTTTGTTGTTGTTTTTTAAGTCACTATGTTGATTGGATCCTTCAAAAATATTGTCCTACTTGTGTCATAGTAGTGGAGATTGGATAACTATAAGGGGGTGTATATATGTTGATCGGATCATTCAAAAATGAAGTCACACATATATGTTGGATATTCAGAAAATGCATAGATTTTGTTGTTGTTTTTTGTCACTATATTGATTGGACCCTTCAAAATATTGTCCCACTTGTATCGGAGTAGCGGAGGTAGGATATCAACAAGGGGTTTTATCATTTAATATATATAAATTGACCTTATATATACCGTGTATTTTCTAGCAAAAAAGATTTAGATGAACATCATTCTGATCCTGTCGTGTTTGATCCTCAAAAATTACATATTTTTTAGAGGATTATCTTACACACATCGAACGATACTTTTGAAGAGTTTATCGATTAAGTGACATAAATAGATTTCATAAAGAAATAATTAAGTTGATATTCTAGAAAGAAAAAAAACTACTTTTTGATTTTTTTGAAAGTTTAATGCCTAAGTGGTTGGGAAAGTAAGACTAACACAATTGAATCACTTAATTATATGTGGATCTCTGTAATAAGGTTTAATTGATAATATGATAGACTTGATGATACGCTTAACTAACATCTTGTTAATAGTTGAACAATATAGTACTAATTAATAACGTATAAGAAATTATACAATCAACGTATATAACTTATATTCTTTAGATACGTATTACATGATTTTTCAAGTTTAAAATCTTTATAGAGTTTGAATTTCTTAGTATGGACATTTTTATATGAAAAATGTTGTGGAATCCACTAGTATATTATCAAATAAGAATTGATTATTTTGTTGGAAGAAAAATAAAATGCAATCTTTGTATTTTGGGACCACCATGATTCATATAAATGGAGGAAACTATTCACACATATCAATCTTATTATAACCATATTATTTTTGATAATTCATTAAAATTAGGAAAATGTATCTTGTATCAATTCGGAATGTTTTATGCACTCAGACTATTTTAAAAAAAAATTGACATTAAACCCAAGCTAATTGGACAAGCATTCCCAATAACAAACTTTAACGTGTTTAATTAGACTATTCTAAAATTATCCTTAAATTATGCAAACATCACATGAAGTCTATTAAGAAAAAATTAACATGTGTTACTAACTTATCACATGATATGTTTAATTAGAATTGTTGTAAGCAAAGGATGAAAAATTGGACAACTCACCGGAAAAATCGGAGTTCCGACCAGACGATGAGTGGGACCGACTGAAAAACCCGGATCCGGATCCTGACCTTGACCCGAGATTTTTCCGGCGCCGGTCACTAAGAACTTGCTTGAGGTCCAATAATATTTGGAGCTGCTTATTGAGAATATCACCTCTTTCAAGAAACTCACTCTCTTTCGTCTTATAAAACTCATTTACTTTTTTCAACTCTTCATCCAACATCTCAAAAAATAGCCTCACCTACCCATGCAAAAAAAATATATATATATGAAAATTTTCATTACCCCTCCTTGTAATTTCACAAAAAAAAATAGAAATTAGCGACGAACAATTTCTATCGCTAACAACGAAAGTCTATAGGATGATCATTAGCGATAGATTATCAAAAATGTTATATAAGTCAAGTGTTACCTAGTGCGCGATGATTTTCGTAGCTAATTTCAGTTTTTTTTTTTTTTAAATATTATATTATTGTTATTATTACCTCATCTTCTTCAGAAAACAATTGAACAAGCTCATTTTCAGTTTCATATATTTCTTCTTGCTCTTCTTGTTCCTCTCCATTTTCTCCTTCTTTAATTATATTCTTCACCTACAATAAACAAAAAAAAAATTAAAAAAAAATATTAATACCAATATGGAAAGTAATATCAATAACTTTACAAACTCTAACAAAATTCCCAAATAATAACTAAATTGTCATTTTCATTTTGACCCCTTTTTTATGGTTGTTGTACTTGTTTCAACTCTTCACGATAAGTTCATGATACAAACATAAAAAAAATTAAAAAACCGTTTCATTTTATTGCCTCCATGCTAAACCACACACCCCTTGAAATCTTCTTGATTAATTAATATCGAAACTAACGAATCATCTCTTCTGTTTCCGATATTAAGATGTATGCAGACATTATCCTTCTGATTCCGATATTAGTATTAATATGAAAAGAAAAGAAAAAAAGCACAACATTTTCATGAAGGAGAAGAAAAGGTGGCAAAAAGCAAGAATATACATTTGATACCATTGATACTAGTGGTGTTGCCTAGCCATAGACTATATTTTAAATTAAATATTTTTATAACTTTTACCTCAAAATAGCATCACCTTTCCCTTTCTTTTTTCAAACAATATGACAAAAACAAACTACAACATAATTACAAAAGAAAAAAAAAGAAGACATACTTGAGAAACTTCATGAGATTTATGAAACTTCATATGAGATGTCATAGTGAATGAACGAATCGAGTCGAATATGGATCGACCAAAATCATGAATAAGAAAAGAGTTTCCATCATGAACATGATGAGGTTTTTTTGATATCTTGATTTTCTTAACTTGTTTTTTAAGTTGCCAATAATTTACAAAAGCATCTTTCCATTCTGGAATTAGTTGTGCTTCAAGTTCTTTAGAAAACTTCACCATTTTTTACTTTTGAGGGGGGAAAAAAGGAGGAAAAGGAGGGGAAAAAATTATTTTTTAGAGATGAGAGACAATCAGAGGAAGTTTACAAAGATTATATAGAGGGGGTACGGAATGGAGGGTGTTTGAAAAAAGAGACAAAAGTTAGTAGTACTCCACCATTCTCCGTCTCATAATATTTATCACGTTTCATTTTTCGAGAGTTAAACCAGATTAATTGTGATCAAGATAGAATTTGTTTATCATGTTAATATGATCGATAAGAATTAACTACTCTGTTCTATCTCATAATATTTGTCATGTTTCATTTTTCGAAAGTCAAACTAAATTAGTTTTGATCAAGATATAACTTTTCATTATGTTAATATGAGAAGAATCAACTACCAAAAAACAATGCAAAAATCGATCGATGAGTCTGTCCAAAATATCGAGAAAATATCAATCATGGGTTTCTTTTTACACAAAATGTGCGGAAATTATAAATGTCCCTCAATTTTTTATTATATATTTACAAAAAAATGATTGACATGATCGATTTTTGAAGTGTAAAATGTTGAGAATATAATAATAAAAGTGTGCTCTCTCTAACAGCTTAAGCTTTTAGATGAGATGGTCACACACTTCAAATAAAATGATGGATATATTTTATCAAACAACATGTATGATCGAGTGATAAAATTGTCCAAAATCATAAAAAAAAAATTGAATTTGATTTCAAATAGCAACATTATTTAATGTATATTTTTTAAAAAATTGACCATGTCCATCAATTTGACTCATGTTTTAGTAGTAAAATTATAATACTTTTTATATAATTTTTAAATATTCAATTTAACAGGGAAGATTAATGAATTAGTTGTTAAAAAGAAAAATATAACAACTCATATAAAACAAAGGATCTATAGACAGTAAATAGTGGCTGCTTTGTTTCTTATTTTAATTATTTTTTAGAAGCATATATAATGGTTACCTTTTGACACCAGAAAAAAGGTGAATCAACTATAGATAGAATGACTTATTCAAGATGTTTGTTACTCTATCTGATCAAATAGATTAATTTTTGGGATAACTGAGTAGTATTTTTAATTTTTTTCAAAAACATTAATAGATACTGATAAAAAATTTAAAAATAATGTAGTTATAAAGAAAATGTATGAGCGTGACTATATATTTAAAGAAGGAACATAGATTCTTCAAGTAATTGTAATAGTACATTTAATTTTTTTTAGGTTCATAAAGTAAGCACCGTGTTCGATCATAAAATTTGATTCATTACCAAAGTTTTTCTATAAACAAAATGTTGATGTTATCATACAACTATTGATGTTGAAAATTTAAGATAGATATAGAAAAGGTGTTTTCTTTTTATTCAAGTTCTCATTTATTGCCAGAATCTTTTCGATTGTTCTCTGGTTACGCTAGATTTTGATAAAAGAAAGAGGGCCCAGCGATACAAGAGCATTTTCAAAGCATAAAATCACGAAGCCGGCCCAGAGAGGATCCAGAGCGTTGCCCCCTCCTATTCGAAGCCGGATGGTCGCGCCCCACAAGCACTCAACCTTCCTTTTGCTCTTCCTTCTGCCTTTTGATAGACTAGCTTCCCCCGGGCTACCATCCTTGCAGCTAAAGAGATCATATCATCATGCCTAAAGGGACTTCTTTGTCTATTTTTATTTGTCCACTATATTAAAATTAAATAAATATTCATTTTATTTGTTCACATTAAAAAATTAAGAGATATTCACTTAGTTCCTAATTCATCCTTATTACTAAGTATAGTTATTCTCCTAAATCCTAATGTATTTCCCAAAAGATTAAACTTATTATATTTAAAAAGTAATTTAATAAAAGTATTATTTTATTTGTTATTCTTTATATAATGTGACAAAAAGACAAATAAAAACCAACGATGATAAAGATTGGTGTACTCAAGGGTTTTAATTGAATGTCTTTCTTCTTAAATGGATGTATACATATAAATTGTTGAATTTTCTTAATATAAGAAAATATTTAGTTTAGCGTGTAGTTTTTGTTTCTTCATTTGATATATTATATTTGAGTTTGGATTTGATAGTCTAAATTAGAATATTATAAGGTTTATTTTCGAAGAAATTCAACAGAATTCTTTTTTCATTCACATAGGCTCTAACTCAAGATCATTCACTCGTCTATTAGAAAAATGTTTTCAAGTTCTTAGATTATTATTTTTTGTTTTTGGGGGAAAATAATTATTTTGAGTAGTGTGTCTCCTTTTTCCTTATTTGTTCTTGTACTTGTTTTCCTTTACTTATGTAAATTAAAAAGATATAGTGAAATATATATGTTTTTTAAAAAGGAATTTATGTTTGTTACGTTTTGTTTCAACATTTTTTGCCTTTTTGTGCAATATAGTTGGATTTATAATAAAAAACAATTGTTGAAGAAACATTATGTGGAATAAAGTTGCTAATATACAAATGATTTATCGGTGGAAGTAAACAAAAAGTTTTCATATTTTATGGAGCTTTAATTTAAAAGTTTATAATCTATGACCATACATAAACTTGAAAACCTATAAAATAAAGTTTTATTGTTTTAAGTTAGTTATTTTTTCCTTTAATTGGATTTTGAGTATCCAAAACATTTTCATAAAAATAGTCATGATAATTTCTAGAATGTTAAAGTAAACTTTCTTTATTATTTAGGTGAATAGTATTTTTTTGGTTCTTCGTAAATTCTGGTTTTAGTCCTTGTATAATGATTAAACATATTAAACCTTAAATTAATTGAATATCATATTTTTGACTCATCTGCTTGTGAAATATTAGAGGTGGCAAAATCAAACTCAACTCATTCAATCCATTCAATCCGTTTAAGTTTGGGCGGGTTAATAAGTTCAGCCCATTTCAACCCATTAAAAATTGGGTTGATATGTAATCCGAATTAAACTTAGTAAAATTTTGGTTGGGTTGGGTCTTGACATAGAAATTCATTACCTAACTCATTTTGACTCAATCCGTTTTGACCTAAGCAAATTTGAATTGAATTGGAATCTTGATCGAATAATTATTCTAACCCATTATGACCCGTCCAAATTTGACTCAACCCGCTCAATTGTCACCCCTGCGAAATATCATAATTATTCCTTTGGGGGAATTATAACAAACATCGATCTTATTGTAAACAACCATCACTTTTCCCTTAATTTATTGCTTTATATTTGTAAACACAAAAAAGTTAATAATAGTTGAGTAACTAATTACTATTCCCTCCGTCCCATATTAGTTGGACATTTTACTAAAAAAATTGTCTCATATTACTTGATCACTTATTAAATTATCATAGAATCAATGAAATTTTTCTATTTTACCCCTACAATTAATATGACTTTAGAAGTTTAAACAAACTTTGAAGACCTGAGATTCAAGAATTTCTCTTTTCAAGAGGTTAATAAATATGAACAAAGGGCAAAATAGTAAAGTTGATCAATCTATTAATGATCTCTTAATTACTGTGTAAAATAGAAAGTTCTCATCTAATATGAGACAAACGGAGTATTTAGCAAAATAAACTTCTCGTCTAAATCTTCTTATGTAATAGAAATGAAATCAATCAAACTTGTGATCAAATGATTCGGATCTCTCCACCTTTAATCAAAGATCTCAAGCTCGAGCCTTCTAAAAATGAAAAAAAAAAAACATGTTAGAAGCACCGCTCTTTTCAAATAAAAATAAAACTTACGCTCCATAACAGCCCAATAAAGCCCCAAAATTAATTCTAATCTTTATGTTTTAATGATTTTTAACATGTATTATTAGTTTGTATACAATATACACTGATTATACATGTCAATGTTAAACTTTGAATATGAATTTTAATATGTATATATAAAAAATAAATACAAGATTTGGATTTGGATTTGGATTTGAATATTTATACAAGATTTACCTTTCAATTCCAAGATTAAACCATGAAAATTTATGAAACTTCATAATTATTAGCATCAAGTTTTAAATATCACAAATAAAACTTTAGAATACCGTTATGAAATTTCTATTGTAGAATTTGAAACTTCATAATAAAGACAGATTTTATTTTTTATTACGGAGATTAAAAAGTGGTTATTTGTGAAATTTATTTTAAGGTTTCTTAATTATTAATTTTCTTTGTTAATTTGTATATTAATTGTTGACTATGGTCCCTCTACCTACATCACTACATGTAATGAAGTTGGTCAAATACATCTAATTTTATTGATTAAATTGTCACTTCTCAGAATATTACCATTTTTAGCCATATAATTAATTGTAATTCTTCTATATACACTGTATCATTTAGCTTTAATAAAACTATCATGTGACTGTTCTAACATATAATAAAACTATCAAAATCAAACGTGTTGAAAATTATGGAGGAATTTCAGTCTTATGATTGTTTGAATAATTAACTTGTCTACCACTTCCCTTTAAATATTTAATTTGATTTTAAATCAAAAATATATCTTTCATCGTCCTCATTATTTTTTATGAGGTAATGATAAAATTTATATAGATATTTTTAATTTAGATTTCATTTGTAGGATTGCAGTTATTGTTTATTGTGAATTTTAGGGATATTATGTTATTTTTGTTACTTAGGTTTAACTGTTTTCTATAAATAATATAAATTTATACCTGCCTGGCATAATTTGACCAATTAATGATTTTTTTACACCATAAATATATATAGTTGAAGAGGTAAAATTTTGTGTGTATTCTTTTAAACTATTTCAAGTAGTTTCAATCAATGTTCTTTATATTGATTCAATTAAAATATGTAATTGTATACATAAAATAATTTTTAAAAAAATTGTCAGTGTCACTCCTCTGTCCCGAAAATTTTTACTATGTATGAGGTATGCCAAATCATACTTGTATGAGGCATTATTTAATTGATAAAAGGACATGGATGGGACATATCTGCCAAATAGCAGCATCTATAAGTCCTTTTCATCATTTTTTTTGTTTTGTTTTATCCTTAGTTCAATATATATTTTTTTTCCATTTTTTTGAATGTTTTTATCATTCTTAACTAATCTAATTAGTTTATGTTTTTTTCTTTTTTATGTAGTGAAGTTTGATTTAATTTTTTATGATCATTGTATAAGGTTTTAGTTTATTATATTAATATATTCTTTTTCTATTCTATGTTATTTATTTATA
>JAJOOS010080204.1:0-20930 GCA_029582725.1 Solanum chiquidenum | reverse complement strand
AAACTTCTTTGGGAATACTTAGTTCTCTAATAACTTTTGAGAAATGAACTCAACTTTATACTCTTGGCTTAACTTGAACTTGAGCCTTAAAACGAAGTTAAAACGTTCAATAAAGACTTGAAAAACTTTAAAAAACTTGCTTCGACTTGCTTCTCAACTTCTCTTGACTTTGATCCTAACTTTTCCTTGAATTGGATTATGGATTCAAGGTTCATGATTTGTGATAGGAAAGGTCTCTTGATGTTTATGAATAGTTTCGATTAGCTAAACTTGAGAAAAATTACGAAAACACCGTCTTGGAACAGGTCCGCGACGCGGAGATGCTCCTAAATAAATGCTCACGAAAATTAATTTTGAAACAGTGGAGTCCGCGTCCTGTTCGCGACGCAGAGCAGATTTTTGTTCACAGGGGGAACAAGTCCGCGACGCGGACTTGTTTCATGCAAGCAGCCCGACTTTTCTCCTTCATTCTCCAACTCTAAACCCTCTTAACTTCAAAGGTTCTTTCCCCAAACACTTGGGATCATTAAAACCCTTAATAAACAATAGATTCAACTCGGCATTCCATCCGGAAACATGTACCAAATCAACAAGAAACTTCAACACAACCACAAGAATTCAACAAACACAACCAATCTTTTTCTCGGAATTAAAACAAGTTTGGCGTGTGGGGGACTGAACCAACCCCACGCTATGATCTCACATACCTTATTAGGGATCACCCCCGACGAAAACCACGACGATCTTGACGAGTCTCGCTTCTTCTTCTCCTTTCTCCTCTTCTCTCCTTTTCTCTCAAGAACCCTAACTCTCACTTTTAAAAAGGGAAAACTGATTTAAAATCAGTCTAGACCCTTAGTATAACCAAAAGAAATGGTTAGGGAAAAAACCAAACTACCCTTAAAATTCCGGATTAAACTGCCCTATGCCAACAACCCAACTTCCAAAGGGCATAACTCACTCATACGAACTCGGAATCGAGCAAATTCGGCGGCGTTGGAAAGATCATTCCAAGGGCTTTGCAAACATAACTGGAAATACACCTAACTCATCCTGATCTAGGAGTTATGACCGTGTGAAGTTGGCTAAAAACTCACTTTTTCCCATACTTGACTAAATTTCCAGATTTTTAATTCTTTCCAAAAATGACTATTTCCAATTTCAAGCTTCTTCATAGTTATTCCAAATTGCGAGATGTCACACTTTTACACTTGGTTCAGACATGTTCTCATGGAATTCAAAGAAGCAAGAGGTGGTAGCTCAATCTTCTGCAGAAGCAGAATACATCGCCGCTGCTGGTGCAACTAATCAGGCTCTATGGTTATAAAAGATTCTACGTGATCTGGAGCAAAATGACATTGAAGCTACTGTCATTAAGGTTGACAACAAGTCAGCAATATCTATGGCCAAAAATCCAGTGCAACATGGTCGTAGCAAGCATATAAATGTGAAGTTTCACGCTATCAGGCAAGCAGAGAAGGATGGCGAAGTTCAACTTGTTCATTGCAGCTCAGATCAGCAGATTGCAGACATCATGACCAAGGCTCTTCCTAAGGGGAAATTTGAAGTTCTAAGGGCTAAGTTGGGAGTATCCAAGAAAAATCTCAAGGAGGAGTGTTAGAAAATGAGATATTTCTAGATGGTTTTTTGTTTAATTGTTCTCTTTTTAAATATTATGTTAAGTATGTAAAGGAAAGGTAGTCCTTGTTTTATGGAATATGTTTTGTAAGAAAGTTAATAGTGGTTGGATATATATGGTCCTCTACTAACTTTGGAAAAACTTATGTAGATATATGTGTGTATGCCTTTTGAAATCTGAATAATGAGTAAAAATTACCTCTGCTGAACCTTATCTTTTTTCTCTAAAGTTTCAAATCCTAACAAAAACTTTCTGATCTTCTTTGATTGCATTTTGTGTTTCCAAATGTATGCAAAACTAGTACTGCTTTAGTTGAACTTGCAGACTTTCCTTCATATGTATCAATCCAACAATCAAAACTACACCTCACCTGACTGTCAACACGATGCATCACATTTTCTTCGGATGCACAATAGTATCTTGTGAACTTGATTCCCTAGCAAATACCATGAAGCACTGAATATGTAAAGAAGTTAAAAAGTTTATATTTTCAATTTCGGTATATTTATATTTTCCGCCTTAGTCACTAATCAATATCAAATCATATACTCTAAACATTCATGATGTTGGGCCCGTGCTAGTACGGGCATCACCCCTAGTTAAAATAGATATCATTACACCAATACTTGTTAAAACAAACAAACATTTAATAAAAAACAACAATTTCAAGTATCCATCTTAACATAATAATTGCATAAAGTCATATATTTTTGAAAAATTCTAATAACTATGCATGCACCCCAACTAATATCTATATTATTCGAACTCTTCAAAAATATAATCGTACTCGTATCAATTTTTTCGCAAATGCACCACTTTTAGTGAATTCGACACACACCCATTGACATTTTAGAAGAGTAATAACCATAAAATGTTGTAACAAGTAATTAACTTGTCTTATTTTCAAGATTATAACTTCATTTTTTTCACGAACGACTATTAATACACATCCTTCTGTCTGACCTAATAATATAAAAGTCTCTTTATACCGTTCGTCCGTGTACATAAGTTTTAAATTCCAATTTTACATAACCAATGATGCATTAGTTCCAAGTGTCTGGTAGACCAGGAAGGCACCAATTACTACAATCATTAACAGGGTGCTGACCACTCTATGCTGATGGATGAGCATCTTTCCTCGATTGTGACAAAAATGTGAGGTCAAGGAGATAAACTTGTGTCTTAATACTACTTAGTACTTTGTTAACAACAATAGTAGTTTCTGGAAGCTGATGAACCCCATTCTTTTCCCCTAATTAATCAAAATGTAACATAATTAATTGATGCGACTGATCATAAGCTTTGGAAGTTGCAAATTTAGGGTATGTTTGATACGACGAAAGTCATATTTTGTGTTTTCTAATATTTGATTGATGAGTGAAAAATATTATTTATAAGAGGATATATATAGATTGATAATAATATTAGCGAATTGGAGATTGTTTTGATGAATCTTTTGAGTAGTACTAGAGATTAATAGTAATATCAGAGGATGTGTTTGGTACGGTGAAAAATATTTTTATGAAAAATAAGTAATTTTTTAAAGTGATTCGTATCATTAATATACGAAAAGTATATATATAATTTAGGCAAACATTATGGAATGAAAATGGTGGGCATCTCATTGGTAGGGGTGGAGTTAGTGTTTGTGGTCGGGAGCGCGAGGGTGGGATCTTGGGAGGTAGGGCAAGGGTGAGAAGGAAACAAAAATCAATGTGAAATTTCATTTATGAATTTTGTTTATATGTACTTCCACTATTGATATCATTCTGATTTTTAAAGAGTTGAACATGAAAAATTGAAAAATATTTTTTACAATCTTCTTCCATACCAAATCTATCCAAGTGTTGGTTGAAACAAATAATAGTATAAGTTAAAAGTTTGGATTGTTGGAAGGAAAATGACTTCCGCCATCCGCCCACAAGTAATGGATATCCTTCCCTTTGATGAAAAATGTTTTTCATTGAAAATAACTTTTATCATATCGAATACCAGAAAATATTTTTTCTCCTAACAAACACACCCTTAATGTATATATTTAAAGCCATATGATATTAGTTCAAGATTTGAAAAAAAAATAGTTAAACATAATCGGAAGAAAGCAAACTTACGCGTGATGAGTGGGAAAAATGCCCTTGAAGGAGACTTCGGTTTTAGAAGAATCAACATTTTGATCAACCCATCTTGCCAAGTTGTTAGGCCTTTGTAAAATGCCATCTGACGGTCCATAACTTTTGACACTTTTGTGCCTTCTAGCATATAGTCTACAACAATAAAAATTGTAAAATTGATCCTTTCATGTGAAGCTCTGCTTCTAAAACGATTGATAAGGTCATTCACTCGATTATACTGATGATGGCTTTGCTATCGATGAATCAAGATATGATGCCAGTCTATTAGACCAAAAATGATGCTAGTGGATATGTTAAAAATGCCTACTTGAGCACACTCAAAGTTGGAAGACATAAATGTAAAATGAGATCAAGTTAAAAGACACATATATATTATGCCAATAATGAATTTAAGAAAAAATTATTTATTTCGTTCGAACCCCTCTTTAGTATTGTAGCTATCTCCATGTACGGATTCGAGTCTTGTTTCACCTATTATCAATTTATTTATTTTTTTGAGTATTAATATGGTTGGGTTTTTCTCTCCGTACAGATACATTGCTGGAACAAACTATAGCCAACAACTTAGCTTAACTTTTTGAAGAACCAAGAATGGATAACAATGATCAAGAGATGAGTGAGCAGGAAGCTGATTTACTAAGCCGAAGTACCAAAAAGCAGAAAGAAGAACTAACACCAAATCCGAACTCAAAAGTAAGTTTCCTTGAATCCTTGATATCGAATATGGAAGAACCAACAATTAACTATGTTACACAAAGCCTAGACAACATTAGTTTCCATGATGAACAAGAAAACCACCAAAATCACCCTAACTTTATCCCTATAACATCAACGGATAAACTACGATTATATGCTCCCTGGAGGCTTGCTCTGATTATAAAGCTAGTAGGGAAGAAGATGGGATATATTTACCTCCAAAACAGACTTCAAACCTTGTGGCAACCTTCAGAAAAAATAAACCTTATTGATCTAGGAGAGGAATTCTATCTTATAAAACTTACTCGGCCGAAAAACTTTGAAAAAATCCTTCACAAAGGGCCCTGGTTCATAGGATCGCAGTTCATCTCTGTTCGAAAGTGGGAACCTAAATTCAATCCTTCTCAATCACATATTAACTACTCTACTGTTTGGATCAGACTACCTAAACTACCTACCGAATTCTACGATCTTAGTATACTCCAAAAAATAGGTAATGAAGTAGGCTCCGTCCTAAAAATAGACAGAGTCACAAAGAACGTCTACCAGAGGCAGCTATGCTAGACTCTGTATCCTTGCACCTCTCACCAAACCACTGCCAACGGAAGTACTGATAGGAACACATCTGCAAAAAATACATTATGAACCATCTACCTCCCTATGTACGTCTGGCGGAAGACTTGGCAATTTAGTCCACTCTTGTCCTAGGAAAGTATCTGATATCCCCTCTACCTCTAACCAAACTAAATTGAATAATGATCCTAGTGAAACATCTACAAATGTGAAAGAAAATGGGGGATGGACCACAGTGATTTATCTGAAAAAGTATAGGAAACAAACCAACAACAATACTACTTTTGATCAAGACAAAAATCTGCCCCAGACAAGGAACCATAAAATGGACCCATTAAATGAAATAGAACACATGAGCAGCAACCATAAATACACCAAACAAACTTTCATAGTAGAAACAAACAATCGAGAACTCAATTACAACACCAAAAACATAGAGTTGGTAGGCCCACAAAAACAAAAAATCACACGGGAAAATCCAACTCAAAAAACCAAAAATGACCCTACCAGTACACCCTCAAACCTTGTGGAAGCAGAGTTGGACACGTCAGGGAAAACAAAAATCAGCATACTTCCAAGCCACGTCAAAAACCTTGTTACCAAGTTCTCATTAAATGATACAAAAGCCCATAACGTGGAGAGAGTGAATGCCACCACAACAGAAAAACAAAAATTATCCATAACAGTGACCAAAGCTACCAAACCAAATCAAGTAACAAATAGCATAGGTCATACTCTCACGTCAAAAAAATCCTACCAACCAAATCCCACAAATCTTGGAATAAGTAGTACTTCTCCTTCAGATACTAAAACCAACGAGGCACTAGAACTAGAAACTTTTCCTTCCATTCAAATGAAACTAGATCACAATCAAAATGACCTTAATAACTTTTCAAGTACGTCAAAGAAAGAGCGAATCGAAACCGAAAAATTTAGCTTCCAATCATCTCCTCTGAACATCAACATCACACGTCGATCAAATAGGAAAAAGGTACAAGGAGATCTTAAAGTACAACCTACCAGGAGTTCAAACACTTTGAATAGTTTACATGAAGGCTTTAAAACCAACTCCCATGAGGAAATACTACATACAAATTTTAGCCAAAAGCTTTTTAACAATGTTTCAATACAATCGCTTATTCCTCAACCAACAACAACAAAACAGCCACCACCAGAGACTCATCATGTCAAACAGTCATCTCCCTCACCAACTGATGATGAGCAACATCAACACTCAACCACCCTACCCAATAGAGAACCATCAATTCCAAGAAATCCCAAATTACATCCCAAGAAATCTTGTATTCCAGAACCTCACGAATCCATACACTCCATTCGACACGAACTATATAACGCATAATCATCATCTGCTAACAATATTCCCATATGCAGTCCAAACGTCGCCTTATGCGACGTGGGAGGGGATGGTCAACCTGAATCAGAACGACCTCAACCCCACTCCTCTACCAAATATAATAGAGGAAAGGATGACAAACAGTCTAATACGACTAGCGTCGACACAACTCGAGCTAACCCAAGAGCTAACCACTCTGGAATTCTATCATATTCTCCACTACCCCACAACCCTCTCCAACCTAAACTTACAACACCTCAGGTTTATACACCAACTGAGTTGCTTTGTCAACCCCTCGTTAAAACAAATACTGGACATGCACAATCAAAATCAGGAATACGAGGACATGATGTTCAACGAAGAGGACCAAGATAAGGAGGAACAAGTGGTTCCGCAGATGCCACTGGAAACGCCATTGTCCCCTAGGAACCATCATGTCACATATCAAATGAGAGAAGAGGTACTAAACATGCCAAATTATCATACTCCAATCCTCTTCTTGAGGAACCCACTGACTTTGGACATGCTCCAAAATACAGAAAAGAAATACCTAGTCAGAGTGCCACAAGCAGTAAGGACAACATCCATTACAATACGGCACTACAACTCACAGATTCCCCAAAAATATGTATCTATAATCATTCCAACTTTGAAGGGGAAGCAAGTAATGGATGGGGAGAACCCAACCAAGCTGGATTCAAATATGAACCTGGAAATGTCGTTGACGCCAGGATGGAGCTCCAACTCACAAGAAGGTATAACGATGAAGATGCTACTTTGGAATTGTAGAGGAGCACACAACTCAAACTTTATGAGTAATATGCGTGCACTAATTGAATGGAATAATCCTACGATTCTTGCCCTTACTGAAACGCGAATGGAGGATCATGATAATCTACTTCAAGCATTGGGCTTCACTGATGTCATACAAATTCCAGCGATTGGATAGTCGGGAGGAATCGCACTATTCTGGAAAAGCTCAGAGGTCACAATAGAACCATTTGTGCTAACAGAACAGGAGATCCACACAACTATCGAGGTAAGCACGACTTCTCCTAAATGGCATATATCTGTAATCTAGGCAAAAAATTCATACAAACATAGAAAAATACTCTGGGAAAACTTGCGAAATATCACTACTAGCATAAGTGGGCCTTGGTTGGTATGTGGTGATTTTAATGAAGTTACAAACGCACTAGAATAATTAGGAGGAAGACCTATTAACAATACTAAATGCTCTGCTTTCATAAATTGTTTAGATGATATGAACATGATAGACCTTGGTTTTACGGGCCTAAAATACACTTGGACAAATAAGCATAAAAACAAAAGAACTCTAATCATGGAAAGACTAGATAGATTTCTTAGCAATCACGAATGGTTAAATCTATTTCCGGACTCTACGGTGCACCACCTACCTCGTACTCAATCAGATCATTGTCCCGTTCTTTTGAATTGCACAAAAAGTGTTAATAAACCTAACAAAATCTTTAGATTCGAGTCAATGTGGTTAAGGCACCTAGACTTCTCGAATGTAGTAAGGGAAGCATGGGAAAACAATAGAAGCTATAGTACTGCCTTGGAAAATTTTACAAAAGCTACTAGAATCTGGAACAAGAAAACATTTGGGAACATTTTCAAACAAAAGAAAGATGTCCTGAAAAGGATTAATGGACTTCAAAGAATGGACGAAAACTATAAAAAGCCTTTCCACATATATCTTGAGGAAAAGCTCATTAAAGAGTACAATGAAATCCTTAAAAGAGAGGAAGATTTTTGAAAATTAAAATCAAGAGTTCATTGGCTAAACGATGGGGACGCAAATACAAAATTCTTCCATATTTCTACAACTAATAGGAGACGTAGAAATAGAATTATAGGATTAAATGATTAGGTGGGAAATTGGACTTTCGACCCTGAAATTATAAATAATACTATCGTCCATCATTTCAAAACCATATACACTACTGAGTTAATTAAATGCGACCTTGAAAATCCTAAATTATGTGTTAATGCTCTCTCAATGGAAGATAGTGATCTAATAGGAAGACCTCTAGAAAAAAATGGAAAAAAAAAATGCTATTTTCTCCTTCAAACCTCTTAAATCACCGGGTCCGGATGGATTACATCCATTGTTCTTCCAAAAATATTGGAAAGATACAGAGGAATCTATCATAACTACTTGTGAAAAAGTTTTTCTAACTTCCATTGTCCCCCCGAAATTAAATGAAACTTTTATTTGCCTTATTCCTAAAATAAAAAATCCGGAACAAATTACTCATTATAGACCCATTAGCCTTTGTAATACCATTTATAAAACCATCACAAAAATTATAGTAAACAGAATCAGACCTTACTTAGATAAAATCATTAGCCCCCAACAATGTAGTTTCATACCCGGAAGAAGAGCTGTTGATAATGCAATTATAGTCCAAGAAGCCATACATTCTTTCCAAAAAACAAAAGGAAAGTTTGGGAAAATGCTTCTAAAAATTGATTTAGAAAAGGCTTTCGATAGATTAGAATGGTCGTTCGTAAAAAAATCTCTTACCATCCTAAACTTTCCTATAAATATTATTAATCTCATAATGTCTTGCATAAGCACTTCGTCTATCTCAGTCCTAGTTAATGGTACCCCCACAAACTACTTTCTACCATCTAGGGGCATTAGACAAGGAGATCCTTTATCTCCTTACATTTTCATAATATGTATGGAATCTTTAACAAGATTAATAAATTATGCTACTCATCAGCAACACTGGCAACCGATTAGGATCGGAAGAATAGGAATACCTATCTCCCACTTACTGTTTGCTGATGATATCATTCTTATGGCAAAAGCAGATAAAGAAAATGCGGCCACGATAATCCAAATCTTTAACACGCTCTCAACTCAACCAGGGCAAAAAATAAATTTTAATAAGTCCTCAATTATCTTCTCAACAAATGTTTTTACAGAAAATAAAAATGAGCTCTCTACTATTATGAACATCCGACAGAAAAATAGGTTAGGAAAATATCTTGGGTTACCCATAACTAGCTACCACCCTAAAAGTTCAGATTATCAATACATTATAGATAACATGAACAAAAAATTAAAAGGATGGAAAGCTCGATTCTTAACTCTAGCAGGAAGGACTACTTTAGTTAAATCAGTCCTTGCATCTATCCCGACCTATGCCATGCAATGCAACTTACTCCCCAAAGAAACTTGTAAGCATATAGATCGAATACAAAGAAATTTTCTCTGGGGATCAACGTCAGAAAAAAGGAAACTCCATTTGGCAAATTGGGATCTTGTGACTACATCTATTAAAGAGTGTGGACTAGGAATTCAAAAAACAAACGGAAATTTTTTTGCTCTACTAGCCAGCTTAAATTGGAGACTTCTTAACAACTCGGACCATCTATGGGCAAATATTTTAAAAAACAAATATAATAAGAGGAGAAGAGGTAATATGATGAAGTATTATCCCTACGACTCATATATTTGAAAAAGTCTTAGTAAAACCTTTCCCTTATTCCACAAGGGACTATCATGGAATGTGGGAAATGGAAATAAAATTCATAAATGGGATGACAACTGGATTGAAGCCTCGTACTCTTTGCGCAAAGTAATCGAAGGCCCTCTAAATAAAAATGACTCCAACGCATCAGTTTCTCAACTCATCATTAATAATAACTGGGACTTATCAAAATTATCCTTCGAGATTCCTAGAACAATAAGTGAGGCAATCCAAAATACCTACCTCCAAACCTCTCCCCGAAAAAGTGATAATTACTATTGGAATACAAGCAATGATGGAGACTTTAGTACCAAAGGAGCTTATGATATCTATTTATCTGAAACTTGTAATCCTAGTATCAATAAAAACATCAACCACAACTGGGTATGAAAAACCTTAGCTATAAACAAAGTAAAAAAATTTCTTTGGTTGTTTACTTTAGAAAAACTCCCTACAACTTTAGCTTTGTATAATAGGAACATAATAAGATATAAAACTTGCTATTCTTGCCCAAATGAAGAAGAAAATGTAACTCATATTTTTATGGAGTGTCCAGATGCTAAACATATATGGAATAAGTATGGCTTTATCATCACTAGACCAAACTTTCACAAACAAATTCAAAAATTATGCTCATCAAGGTAGTACACTTCACTAGGAAACTCGCAAATTGTGCCCACCGCTTGCCTAGTCTCGATAATTCTTTGGAATATCTGGAAGAATAGAAATAATAAACTCTTTAAAAATCACAACATTAGTAGACTGCCCAGTACTCTACAAAATATCTCGTTCCAGGCAATAGAGTACTACCATTTAGTTCACTCCCAACCTAAGAAACTACCTCGATTTATGACCCCTGTAGCTTGGCATCGGCCGCCTGAAAGAATGCTTAAACTAAATATTGACGGTTCCTTTGATCAAAACTCGAAAATGGGTGGAATCGGTGGAGTTATAAGGGACCATCTAGGCAGTTGGATTGTAGGATTTTCTTGCAAAGTGAAAGTCGTTAATGCCCATCATGCGGAACTACTAGCTTTGCTCCATGGTTTGAATCTAGCATAGAAAATAAACATTAACCATTTGCTCGTGGAGACCGACTCTCAAGTATTACTTAACACCTTAGAAAGTTCTAAACCAATACACTCACACATTTATTCGGATTGCAGGTCAATTCTCCTACTGATGGGAGGATCAACAATAAAACATATAATGAGGGAGGCTAACTCAGTAGCAGACATGTTAGCGGAATATGGAAGGGAGACTATGGATCCAAATATGCATATGAACAAGTTGTTTGTTTTTGAAGCATCTCCTTCCTTTACTTTAAAAGCTCTTAAAGGAGATGCGAATGGAACTATATCGTTTAGATCAGTTCCTTTTTGTATGGATGAACCTACTATTAAATAAATAAAATTCTTCCAATTCCAAAGCAAAAAAAATTTATTTTTTGATATATTAATTGGCTCATAAAAGAGAATTAGACTTGCACCTACTTGACATATAAAAAAAAGAATTAGATCTGCCCTGGTGAGTCCACCAATGCCAAGAGTTGAAAATCAACATATCCATTCCTTTCCATGCATCACCTTGTTGTATAGAGTCCAATTTCAATACTCTTCCAATTTTTTCTCTTACTATATCTACCAAATATGGGGTTCTATAAAAAGAATAAAGTCACTCCATACTCCTGTGAAAATCATTAAGAGAATTAGCAAGAGAAAAATGTGGGAGAGGTTAGTAGCGAAATTAGTATTTTCATTAAGGTGATTAGAAATGTATACAAATAAATATATGAATAACTTAAAGGATTCAATATTCACTAGCTACAACAAAAATAACTTTTAGCGGTAATAAATATACATACCCTTATTAAGAAAGAGTGCTAGAGCCCACCTCAAGCTCATATACTTCTTAACGTATTTGTGTTGCTTTCTTTCGATGCTTAATATATCTCACTTGATTGAACTATTATTCTCAATTTATAATAAAAAAATGTTTCCATTCAGTCTTTTACCTTGAACCTAATAAATTTACCAAAAAGGGTACTCCCTTCCGTCCCATTTTATATGTCACATTTTTACTTTGCACTTGCATTAAGAAATGATGTAACTTTACTCTTCTACCCTTTTTTTTTTTTTTGGAACTCAAATTTTCAATCAATGAATATGAATTAATTTATTTTGATTAATTAATTTAACCAATGAACATGAATCATTTACTTAACTTTTCTAAGTTGGTCAAATGTATGTTTTCAATGCTAATAACTCACAAGGGTAAAAAAGGAACAATATGCTAATTTATGCATTGGTTTTATGAAATGACAAGAGTATTATGGACCAACTATTTATAGAAAGGGATGACATATAAAATAGGACGGAAGGAGTATATTGTTACGTTTAATTATAATTGTGAGATTTACGTGGCCAACGAAATGTATCGTTGTTATCTTCTTTACTTGCTCCAAAAAAGAAGATCCGTGAAATTATTGTATTGGAAATTCAAAAGTTTCTATTATTTATGCAAAATATAATATGAAAATTTTAGTTTGAAAATATATAAAATAGGAAACAAATGTTCATTCCTGCTCTTTGGATTTTATTTTTTCCTTTTATCATGTCCGATTGGCCCAAACAATTTTCTTGGAGATAATACGCCCCTGATCGCTTTGGAGATAAAAAAAATATTGAAAAAAGAAAATAGTGAATTTTGTTAGAAAAAATAAAAATAAAAAATTAAATTTTATGGAGCACGTCATTAATTATGTGGGGGAATTTTATTTTATATGTGATGTCCCGTTGAATTGGAAAGATGGAAATTTCGTATTTCATATCGAACCACCTGCATGCTGATAATTACTTGTTGTACAGCTAATAAAATTATTAAACTAAGGTCAAGGAATATTTTCAATTATTATGAGATATTTAGTGTCCTTTATGCCACGAATAGGATAATATATTATATATATGCAGTATGCTTGCATGGAAAAAAACATGAAATGATGAAAAGTGACCTAAATAAAATATTAGTATATAGTACTAGTACTTTATTACTCCCTCCGTCTCATTTTATGTGATGTAGTTTGTCTCGACACGGAGTTTAAGAAAGAAAGGAAGACTTTTAAAACTTGTGGTCCAAAATGAATGATAGAAATTTGTGTGGCTGTAAATCATTTCATTAAGGGTAAAATAGACATTTTATAGTGAAATTGTTACTTAATATAAAAGTGTGTCATTCTTTTTTGGACTGACTAAAAAGGAAAGTAAGTTATATAAATTGGGACAGAGGGAGTAAATTTTTTCATAGACTATAGAATCCAAATTAGCAAGCATTCATCTTTTTTAATATCGAATTATTGGCATGATAAGGTATTAATTATTGGTTTTACTTTAGCTTTATTAACGTGTTTCATGCTGTCAATTATCTTGTATATCTCAATTGTCCTGTTGATGTGTCCCAAGGAATATTTGAAATCCGTGCAGGATCCAGAATTTCAATTGAAGGGTATCAAAATATTAAAAAAGTTAAAATTAAGTAGAAATTAAGAAGTATCAATATGTAATATACATATATTGAAAATATATTTTTATCTAATTATAATTTTTTGACGAAAGAATGTGAATCGACACCGCTAAAAGTATGTCTGACTCCGGCCACAGTTTGAAATAGACTGCAAAAAAAGACGTAAACAAGGCAAATATTATCTTCTTCTTTTTTTCTAATTAGAGTAATATTTACTGAGAAGAAGAAAGTGACCTACCCACTCTCACTTAGAGATAGCAAATTTTTTCCATAATACGCATAAATATGTTAGTAATATTTTTTCTTCAACTAACATAAACATGTCAATTATTAATTAATTACTACAAAGTTTAGGGTGAAACTTTGTGAAAACTAAAGAAAAAAGCAATTAATCTTTTTTAATTCCAATTTCAAAATAACAAGTACGCGTTGTCAAGGAAAGTAAATATGCTTAAAGGTTACAGAAAGTCATCCTAGTCCTATTTCCTGATGTAGTTTAGCAAATAACTACTTGAATTTTCTCTTATTAAATCTTATATTCATGTATAAAGAAAATAATTAAAGATATGCTAGAAAAAAAAAGTATAAAGAAAATAATGATTTCATTCCTGAGTCTCTTATTATTAAAATATCAAAGTTATTTAAAATATTTGCCATTTTATAAAATTAAGATAAAATTAATTATTTTTTATCTTATTTTATCTTTAATATTAAATGATCTTGAAAATACATACTATAGAAATTAATTAAAAAATTGAAGAGTTCTAAATAGTGATTATATAGGTTGATATAATGATTATTTTAATACCAATGATATCAGTATAACTTTTTTCTCAAATAGAGTACAATATTTGGGAATAGACATAAAAATAAAATGGTAAAAAAAACATTTCTTATTTAATTTTGTAAAAGACGTGCACAAAGAAGATGTGACAATTAATATTAGATGGAGCTTGGAGAGAGTATTTCAATATTTTTTATTGATATGGATAACATATTAGGCAACTTAAAGAATAATTTCTTATTCATTAATACATTGCTAAAATATTCTAATTATCGTCCCTAGAAAAAATATTGATCCTATTAAAAAAGTAGGGGCAAGTAGGAGAATATGTGTGGATAATAAAAATAAAATGTTTTTATTCTTACAAAATAAAATGAAAAAACAAGAATTACAACAATTGGATTTCAGTCAAAGTCAGCATGATATTCTTTGTTCACAAAAAAAGACCTCTAAAAGGACTATAATAATATTAGTATATGTTGATGACATTTTGATTACATGTAGTCTGAAGCTGATTCTTATAAAAAATTGATTGGAAAGCTTTTTGTATCTAAACATGACACGGCCTGATATCTCATTCAGTGTTCAAACCTTAAGCCAATTTTTATAACAGCCTAAAAAATCTCACATGTATGTTGCACTCAGAATTGTTATATATATTAAGAAACGACCAGGTTAAGGAATATTTCTTTCTAGCGGTTCAAACAATGAAGTGAATATATTTTTTCAAGAAAATTTGTAACAGGATATGTGATCAAACTGGGAGAATCTATGGTTTCATGAATAGCTAAGAAACAAACAACAATTTCAAGCTGGAGTTTAGTTGAAGCTGAGTATAGAAGTTTATAAGGAGTAAGAAGTAGCTTGAGTACTCATATATGAATGTAAACATATTTTTTTATAATGTAAATGAAGCTATCTTCTTCCTCTAAATTATGTTATCGTCTAGGGTTTTGAGAGCGTTTTTTCACGAAGGAAAACTAGAATGTCATTTGGCGATCTTAGGACAAATTTAGTATTCAATAAGTTAAATATTTCATTTGATCGATAAAATTTCTGAATTAAAATAAAATAAACATTTTAATTTGAATTAAAGATATTAAATTCGAACACACCGTAAAAGAACGGGGGTAGTGAGTAAGCAGTAATACTCTAATTGCATAAGTTTCTGCATTGACGACTATTTTCTAAGTAGAATATATATTCTAAAGCATTCTAACTATGAACATTATTATAAAATGTTGTAAGCACATGGTTGATCTCTAGATATAAATTAGTACTTAATTAGAAAATCAGAAAACGCACCGATGTTTGATGCTTCACCTACTCTAATTACAAGCTAACACCAAAAAAATTGTTAAATAACGTACGTTTCTAAAGAATTAATTAATTAATTATATATTAAAAAAACAACAACGTGCTTTTGTGGTGATTACACATTTCTTTTCTTATATAAAGACAACGTGTATTTGCTTTAAGATAGAAGTGAAGTGAAGTGAAGAAGGCAAATATGAAGAGGCAAAACAATTTTCCTCTTCACTTTTTAGTTTTGTTGTTTTTGTGTCATTATTCTTGTGCTTCATCTCATGTAAGAAGGCTACTTCTAAGCCATGAATCAGAGCACTATGCAGTGATATTGATGCTGGAAGCACAGGAAGTAGAGTTCATGTCTTTCGTTTTGACACTAAATTGGATCTACTTCCCATTGGCAATGATGTTGAATATTTTCTTGGGGTGCGTATACGTCTATTTTCAGTTTTTCACTTATGAACAGTTGGTTGTCGTAATTATTTTTTTCATAACTTTGATGGTGTGAAAGCTAAATAAATTTGTAGTATAATTTTAGTGGAGTTTTTTTTTCCAAAACTTGAAATGAATGACATAAAAAAGGTCTAGCTAGATTCCGGACAAGAGTTCAATTGATTAACCTTCACTAAAGGTTATATATGCAAAGTCGGTGAAACACCTTTTTCAGCTTATATGTATAAATTGTTATATTTTATTTTATTTTTCATGTGATATTTGGTATATATAGTGGAATTTTAACTAATTTAAATATGTGTCATCAAAACCTCATTTATTTAATATGAAAACATTCTCTAATAAGTTTTTTTCTATATATATACCTAAAGCTTGAATATGATATATGTTAAGGGGTGTATGATGAATTGTTAATAACCTCTTAATATAATAAAATATTTTAATAAAGGGACAAAGGATTACGTTTGTTTCTTGTTTTACCTGATTTGTCCTTTTTATAAATTCTAATTTGTCCAACCTGGTGTGTATAAGGTTCATAAATAATAAATTAAAGAAACCTCTAGCGTGAAAAATGTATAGTAAGATAGAAATTACTTCTTAAACCCAAAGATACAACAGGCAACAAAATAATTTTTCCAAGAAGGGTTTAAGTAATTCCCTTTTTCATGAAAAAGAAATTATTTAATAATCTTGAAAATATGAACTTAATTATGACCGGGTTTGAGTTTAGATAAATAAAAATATCTTTAATAGAGAAGTTTTTATATTTTTCAAAATATAACTTTTTGACGCGCAGTATAATTAATAATTGATCCCAAAAACAATATCAGGCAAACGTCAATAAAGTATGGACAGTTCAAACGTCACATGCTTCGATTAAGATTAACAACAATAAAGTATCTTAGATCTCTTATTAGCACTGTTGTTTCCACCTATATATTTTTATGTTTCTTTGTATTCCCTTTATAAAATGAATAAAAAAAGTAGAGTTGAGGGTGGAAGGTTTAAATTTAAAAAAGAAATCATCAAAAGCCTAATTATGCTTCCACATTATGCACTAATTGGTCTACTAGGGAAAAATAAAAAATGTATCTATATTATATAGATTAGAATATATAAATACTAATTTTCGTTTGCTTTTGTTAAAGCTATCGTATCTGTGCCGTTAGTGACTGAAGGGACCATCTGTCTCTGATTAGTTTAAGCTTTAGAGACATGAGAGTAATTAGGTGTCGTTTCATAGTTGGTTAGAGTTATGCTAGAAATTAGTTATGAGTAATTTATGTATTATTTATGTATATATTAATTATGCAGGGATTAGTTATTTATGTATTAGTTATTTCATTTTCTATTCTGTATAAAATAATATATAAATTTCACCACAATTTATACATGTATTAGTTACGAATATTTCTAAATTGTCAATCAAATATCGTATTAATTTTGCACATAAATAACTTATTTTTTATCCACCTATCACACGTCGTATAATAAGTTATATGAAATTAATACATGGATAACTTGTTTCTGATCTAGCTACCAAGCGACTTCTTAAGTAAAATTTGAAAGAATTTAGATATTTAATTCAAAACTTTAAGCTAACACTTGATCATAGATTTTGAAAAAAATTCTTCAAGTATCTGTTTGATCATAGATTTAATGAGATGAGATTTTGAAAATTTGTCTTCAAAAAATTTCAAGTTCTATAACTTTTTGAAATTTTGAGACTTTCATTCACAAAAATTCAATTGTTCTTCAAATAAATTACTTGTTCAAACACTGAACTTTAAATTTCAAAAACTACAACTTTTAAATCTCATATTTTCAAGTTTCAACTTCAAAATCTAGGTAAAACAAGAACTTAATTAAGACAACAAAGAAAACAATTATTCAAAGCTAGTTTTTATGTTATTGATACCCTATTGTATATCAGAAATATGGATAATATATATTATATAGTAGTACTACTTTGAACTTTCATAATTGAGTTTTATTTAATCCTTATCTTGTAGCATATTTATGTTTAGATATTTGTGATTCTTATAATTAATAATTATAATTAATTGTTTTGGACAGATAAATCCAGGTCTAAGTTCATATGCAAATAATCCTAAAGCTGGAGCTCTTTCTCTAAAACCTCTTTTAGACAAAGCTGAAGCTGTGGTTCCAAAAGATTTGCAGCCTCAAACACCACTTAAACTTGGGGTGAACTAATTAAATTCTTATTTATTTATTTATTTTTCCAATTTAGAAGAATTTTGTTTCATTATAATTTTTTCTTAAATAAGGTAATTCTCTCTTTTAAATTTTTTAATTTTCATAATTAATTACATGAAGTATTAATGTAATGAATATAAATAATACAGGCAACTGCTGGTTTGAGGTTATTAAAAGGTGTGCTGCTGTAAAAATATTGCAAGCGGTACACATCAGCTTCTTCTTAACTTTTCTTTCCTCTTTTTCCTTCATTTTTTATTAATTATATACTACCTCTGTCCACATTTAATTGTAATGGTTTCCTTTTTAGAGTTAAACTATAAGAACTTTAACTAACATTTTACGATATATTTTTTCATTGCAATTTATAGTACTTTTCATATAGTTTTTGAATATCTAGTTTTTTTGTTTAAAATATCGAATTAATGTAATCTAATTTAGCTTTAAAAATTAGTCAAATTGATTTTCGAAAAGCATAACATGACAAATAAAAGCGACGAAGGATTTAGAAAATAAATCTTCAGAATATTATATTGTCCTTCATTAATATTCTGATTAATATTTTTCATTTTCTGTATGTATTGTTATAAGGTGAGGGATTTATTTAAGAATGAAACTACTCTTAATTACAAGGCGGAATGGGTTTCAGTCCTCGATGGTACACAAGAAGGTTCATATTTTTGGGTAAATCACTTCAAAATTATCAAAGTTTAATTATTATTACTGCAAAGATTGTATTTCATCTATATATTTGTGTTTTTGTCCTTGCTCATGCTGTCAATAATCAGTCTCACATAATATAATTATTAATTATCACTTAATTAGTCGTTATTGAAAAAATTATTGGCCTTTATGTTAGAAGCTGATAATGTCTCCATTATCTTTAAATTCTAGGTACGCCCTTTAATTATCTAATGATACTTGTGAGAATGTCCCACTTAGTAGATCTAAATTCAATTTTTATTGTTTCCTTTCCCTCTTATTCCGTGATCGTGCAGTGTAAGTAACACACTATTACAAAATTACTCTAGTGAGAAATGTATGGTAGTTATTTTCACAGATATTATTTTGATTAAACTGGTGTAGAAGAAAAAAAATAGTAAATATTTCATACGATAAAACATCTAGAAACTTTCTCAATTTTTCAGTAAAAATATATTTGTTTTCCACCAAACACATTCTCAGTGAGCTGGTTTGGTGGAAAATGAGTGATAATTCTAGTAGTGACAAGAATAAAACCACTCACATACATAGCAAAACATTATATAGAATATTCAATTGGGATATCATATAGGTGACTAAATTACATGATTATTTAATTTTATTTATTTGTTGTGTAATGCAGGTAGCCTTGAACTACCTATTAGGAAATTTGGGTAAAAAATATGAAAGAACAGTAGCTACAATTGATCTAGGAGGTGCATCAGTGCAAATGACATATGCCATCTCTAAAGAAATTGCTTTAAAGGCTCCCAAAGTACCAAATGGGGAGCCATATGTCCTTAATAAATCTCTTTTGGGAACTAATTATGACATCTATGTTCACAGGTAACCTAGTAAATTGTTATTTATAACTATTTTTTTTCTTTTATATTTCATGTGCTGACAAATTAATCATTAATGTGTAACAGCTATTTAAACTATGGTCAATTAGCAGCTAGAACTGAGATTTTCAAAGCTTCTGGAAACTCATCAAGTAGTCCATGTATTTTGGGATGTTATAATGATAAGATTAGTGCTCTCTAATCCCTTAATTGTTAGTACAACTTTTATTAATTATGATTTGGTTAATTAAAGGTTATTACACTTACAATGGAGTGGCTTACAAAGCATCATCACCAAAACAAGGTTCAAGCTTGAAAAAATGTAGGACATTATCTAAAAAAGCACTCAAAATTAAGGCACCATGCAAACACAAAAAGTGTACATTGGGTGGGATTTGGAATGGTGGAGGTGGACAAGGATTCAGGAATCTCTATGCTTCTTCTTTCTTCTATGACTATGCAGCTATGGTACCAACATTATTTTACTTGTCTAATTTGGTACCATTTCTTTTTTAAAAATATAACAAGATTGTTTATATTTTTGTTAATTGTGCATTTGTACAGGTTGGTATAATTGACCCCATAAAGCCCTCTGGAAGAGCTAAACCAATACAATACCTATATGCTGCAGAGCTTGCTTGCAACACCAAAGTAAAAGACATAAAATCAGTATTTCCTAACATTGATGAGAGAATCAAACCTTTTATATGCATGGACTTGGTATATGAGTACACTTTGCTTGTTGATGGATTTGATAAGTTAATTCTACTGGGCTCAGTCATGCCCTATGAGGTAGTTGGTATTCAAGTGGGGGTGGTTTTTGTGATCCCGTGTGTTCCTTGTTAGTTGAAAGGAGCTGGCGTGACACTTAAATAAATTTGGGTTCTTCCACCTAAATAGCTAACTTTTGAGGTGTGAGACTTAGGTCATGATTTTTAGCTGTCACGCCCCGAGCCTACACCCTGGACGTGGCCGGCACTCGAAGACCATTGCTGGCCCCCAAGCGAACCCTTGGCCTGACTTTCTTAACTCAACGGAAACTTAACTCAATAGAATAACTCGATGCAATGAAAGGTTTTAAAACAACCCAACTGATAAAATCTGGCCAAAAGGGCAACTCGAGTCTCAAAATAGAATATTTACATATATACATAGATGAGAGACTCAAACTAACTGACTGACTGTCTATGAAGCCTCTATAATAC
>JAJOOS010080200.1:0-33294 GCA_029582725.1 Solanum chiquidenum | reverse complement strand
TTCTTCCTTATAAGAAGAGGTACTCTGTGCTCTATCCACATGCACCTATCCATCCTTCAAGAAATGTTGATCCTGGAATCATGCCAGTTTCAGGGAACGAAGAGGTCTCAATCTGATCTCTTATTTGCTGTTGAAAATTCTTTTAACTGTGTAATGCTTGCTTTGTTTTTTAATATTACTCTATGTTAGGAACCCAGACTCTCCTAACAACAAATCTGTAAACTTCCAAATACAATACAGAAATAGGAACAACACTTCAACTGTAATTTACTAACACCAACAAATAGAATAAGTCTTACAAATAGCAATAGAGAATATTTCTAACAACCAAGGTATTTCGAGGAACCTTAGCCTCCAAATCTGCCAGAGAAAATCCTACCTAAAAGACTGTCTGTCTTTTTCTTCTTCCTAGTACTATTTATTATAAAATAACTACCTAAACTGCTAGGTAACTGCTAGAAATACATACACATAATAATTAATACATAAAATAGATACATTTAGGCCTTATTTTCACCCATCTTCCTGCGGTTATAGACCCTATTAATAGCAGGTCTAACACTCTATTTCATCATGTATTTGCAGCCTGGAGTTGTTGTCCGGCAGTATGGTAACTCTCTTCTTCCTTATAAGAAGAGGTATTCTGTGCTCTATTCTCATACACCTATCCATCCTTCAAGAAATGTTGACGATGTAGTGAAACCAGCATTGGCTGAAAAATTAGCTGGCCAAGAAGCTGTAGGTACGGCAAAAGTTTCTGTCAAGAGGGAAGTTGTTTCCAAACAAAGGGAAAGCAACAGTAAACTTGAATTTCCTGCCGATTCAGGGCACATTGAACAGTCATTAGGCCCAAAGAAACTTTATGTTTCTTCTTTGGTTGATTCAAATACTACGCGAAATTGTCTGATGTGGAAGAGTAAATCCTTCATTGCTTTCTCCGTCTTTGAATAACAATGACGCTGATGATACTGCACGCACTAATAGATTTAATTGGGATCTGAATATTCCCATGGATTTATGGGAGGCTTCTGGTGATGATTTGGTTGCAAGTGGTGAGGGGTCGGCAAATGATGGGGAAAAGATAAGTACAGAGGAAGAATGCTATGCTTCTGATGCTTTTGCGGGACGTGTTGACACTGATAATGTGGTGTGTGTCAGAGAGGATGACATATATGAAGACGGTGAGATCCGAGAACCATTGATGCAGTCAATTGCAGAAGACCCAATGGCTGAGGGGATGGATTCAGGAAAAAATAATGAAGAAAAAGGTTACAGTATGCCACTTCATACTCATGAGTCTCATGATAAATTTATGAAAGCCTGTGATGAGAAAGCTGAAAAAATTCTTCATAATGTCGCTGTCTTCACACCTGTAACGGGTAGGTCGCTGCCTTCAAGAAGTGGAAGCGAGAGGTATTCTTATATGGAGGAGGAGAAATTCCATCTACAAAGGAATAGGTGATTTTTTTTTTATTGCTGTTTGATTTGTAATTTTTTTTAATAATGCTGCTCAACTCTTGACTTTTTATTACTGTGATTTTTCCAGAGATGAAATCTATGGTTATGGTCCCAAATTTGCTCGAGATAGGTTTCAGGACCGTTCATTTGGTAGGTCAAGGGGGAACTTCATGCATGGAAGAGATATGGGCTGGGGATGGGGCCTGGGCCGGTATTCTGGGCGTGATTTTGAAAGCTATGGAGGTGTAGCTGATTATCCCTTTAGACATAAACGTATAGCTCCTTCTTGGGAATCTGCAAATGAACGTAATGACTATGATGGTGCTGCCTTTGGTACTAATAGGAGGAGGAAGCCATTAAATGATGAATTGCCTTCATTATGGCATCCACCTGCACGTCGAAAATCCCCCAGAGGAAGAGATGATGTTGCCATGATGGGCACTCAAATGCTTCGTAGAGCTCCCAGGAATATCAGCCCAAGAAGCTGCAACGGTGAAGATGGCTTTGCGTATGTTGGTGTTCGGCATAGTGAGAAGTTTAATAGAGACTTTCCAGTTGATAGTCACCAGCAGTCTATGTACGATGGACCTGATAGGCATTTCGCTCAGGGTGATACAGAGTTTACTGCGATGCAGAGAAGCGGTTTCCCTCGAATGTGGTCGAAATCTCCTGCTAGATCCCGTACTTGGTCCCTTCCTCCCAGGAGACTGACAGAAGGATTGAATGGTCGTCAAGATTTATCTCAGCACAGGTCTCCGGTTATGTACATGGAAGACAGAATGAGGTCTTCTTCACGAACTTCTTTTACTGAAGAAACAATTCCCCCTCAAAGGCATGACCCTCCATCTTATACTGCTTGCCGTCTGAATGATATGAGGGATGTGGATGCTGTACAGGAGTACGGGCATCCGGGGTCTCTTTCTAGCAGAAGAAGTCCACCTGATCAGGTATTTACTAGAACCAATAGGCCGAGAGTTGAGATTTTAGATCATCATGAAAGGGATGATGGTGTTGGGTACTTTGATGGGCCGATACACACTGGTAGATTTCCTGAGCATCACAGTGGCGAAAGAAGTAAGTATGGCGAGAGGCAAGGAGGACCTAGGCAAATGAGAAATGTCAAAGAGCAAGAAGGTGGTAATCTCAGACGGAAGCATGAAGAAGAATTTGATGGCTCCAGATTGAAGAAAAGAAGATTTTGAGTTGATAGCTCACTGAACCTGTAATATTAGCAATTGCCATTGTAAGAGCAACATGCTCTTGTATTATAGAAGTAGACAGATTTCTTAATCCATCTAGATGAATGATAATTGTCGAAGAGAAAGAACGTGACTTAGACACAGAATATCTCCTTATTGCAAGCACTTTTTGGCTTAATAGCTCATCGAACCTTGAATTTATGGGGAACTATGCATTTATACATGTTTTTGCTTCAATCCTGTTGGCAATAAGCTGTCCAATGATCGCGCTTCTTAATATTAAGTTGCTAATGTGCATGCTGTCTTTGTGTATTGTTTTTGTCTATGTTTTTTTCTCTCGTTTTTTTGCTCATTTAATTCTCTTTTTGCTGGCTAAGAACAGAGAAAAAGGTTCTCATTTGTTTCCTACATTTATAAGTCATTGTTACTTTTTCTGGGGTGTTATATCTGTGTGCTATTTAATTGTTACTTTTTGAAGGGTGTTTTTGATGGTTTTTTTCAGGTAATGTTTTTTCATTTTTTTATTCTTGGATTGTCAAACTAATAGAAAAGAATATCTACCCTTTTTATAAATCCTTTATTAGAATGATAAATAATATTTATATGTAGTAAGTTCGACTCTATCCTCGTTGCTCACCTTATTGATATACCTCATTGTATTTAATAAGTTCGAATCTTTTCAAACTCAATAATTTTATTTGTTCTTACTTACTTCAGTCAACTTGTTTGTGACATGAGTCTAATTTTGTGTGCAATAAATAAAAATGTCAAGTTTGTATTGAATCTAAGTATACTAAGCATTCTTATAAATTTGTTGAAAGGAATTTTAACCCCTTGAGATTTACACTGACATTTGTGATATGAAGTCAACACTATCTCGTGGTGGGAAAAAATATCTCTTAACTTTTATCGACAATTGCATTAGATACAGTTATGTCTATTTGCTGAATAACAAGGATGAAGCAATAGAAACGTCTAGGCAATATAATTTTGAAGTTGAAAATCAGTTGGGAAAAAGATAAGAAGTGATAGGGATGAAGTGTATAAATCTCCTTTTGCAGAAATATGTTTGGAAAGTGGGATTATCCATCAAACTACTGCCATATTCACCTCAATCTAATGGAGTTGAAGAATGGAAAAAAACCCAAACTTTGAAAGAAATGATGACTGCATTACTTATAAGTACAAGTTTACCACAAAACTTGTGTGGAGAAGCTATCCTTACAAAGAAAGGGAACAACAAAAAGTTTTGTCTGTTTAGAAAGAAAGCAATAAAAAGTTTTGTTTGTTCAGGACACAATCTATTCTATACAAGAAAGGGAAAGTAAGGAAATCCAACTTGAAATATTTCAAAGTGTGGGGGTGTCTAGCCAAAGTCCAAGTTCCTATTCCCAAAAAGATCAAAGTAGGACCTAAGACTGTGGACTATAAAATTAAACTTGAGTAGTCTAGTGAAGGGTCTAAAAGACCTTGGAAAGAACCGAATAATATACTTAATAAAGAGAATCATAGGCGCAGTATATTTCAAAGGACATCTACTTCCTTCAGATCTGATTTTGTAACATTTCCTATGTCTTATGTGGGATCATCCTTTTGGAAAGATGGTGTCAATAGTGAAATTGATTCAATCTTGAGAAATCATATTGGAAGTTGATTGATCTTCTTCCAGGAAATAAACGTTTGGGTTCAAAGTGAATCTTTAAAAGGAAAATGAAAGTTGAAGGGACTATTGACAAATATAAGGCTAGACTTGTAGTCAAAGGATATAGACAAAACGAAGGTCTCGATTACTTTGATACATACTCTCCAGTAACAGGGATAACATCTATTAGGGTGTTAATAGCACTAGATGTCGTGCATGATCTTGAGATCTATCAAATGGATGTTAACACAACCTTTTTAAATGGAGAGTTGGAGGAAGAAATTTACATGAAACAGCCCAAGGGGTTTGTAGTTATTGATAAAAACAAGAAAGTGTGCAAACTTTTAAGTCACTTTATGGGCTCAATTAAGCACCCAAACAATGACATGCTAAATTTGACCAAACGATGTTGACAAATGGATTCAAGATCAACGAGTGTGATAAATGTGTCTACATTAAAAATATTCCAAATCATGAAGTCATTGTTTTTTTGTATGTTGATGACATGTTAATGATGAGTACAAATATTGACGATATAAATGCTACTAAGCGCATGCTGTCCAACAAGTTTGATATGAAGGACTTGGAAATTGTTAATTTGATCTTAGGAATCAGAATTCATTAAACTCCTCAAAGACCAACATTATCTCAATCTCATTATATTGAAAGAGTATTGGATAAGTTCAAGTACTTGAATTTCAATGATGTCAAGACTCCAATTGGTATAAGTTTTACATTTCAAAAGAATGAAGGTGAAAGTGACTCTCAATTGGACAATGCCAGAGTGTTGGGAAGTTTGATGTATATTAGGAATTGTACACGACCAGATATAACATGTGCTATTAGCAAGCTGAGTCGGTTCAATAGTAATCTTAACCAAACTCACTAGAGGGCAATGAAACGTCGTGTGTTGGGGAATCTGAAACATACCAACATTATGCCTTGCATTATAATACATATCTTGTCGTGATTGAAGGATATAGTGATGCAAATTGAATTACCGGGTCAAATGAAGTAAAAATTCACAAGTGGATATGTATTTACTCTTGGTGGAGGAGCAGTCTCTTGGAAATCATCCAAATAGACATGTATCGCTCGCTCTACAATAAAATTTGAGTTTATCGCTCTAAATAAGGCTGGTGAATAAGTTGAATGGCTCCAGAAATTCTTGAAAGATATTCTTTTTTGGCCCAAACCTTTGGCATCAGTACGCATACACTTTGATAGTCAAGATGCAATAGGTAGGGCATGGAGCATGATGTAAACGAAAAGTATCATCATATAAGACGTAGACATAATACCATTAGAAAACTACTCTTTAGTGAAATTATCACAATTGACTAGGTAAAGTCAAAGGATAATGTGTTAGATCCACTAACAAAAGGCCTAGTTAGAGAGACATTTGAAAGATCATTTAAGGGAATGAGTTTACGGCTTAGGACAAGTCATCATGACGGTAACTCTACCTAACAGACTGGAGATCCCAAGAGTTAAGTTCAAGGAGAAAACAAAGTTGTGACTGACGGTTTGACATTGTCAACCAACTCAATCTATTCTCATAATGAAGACAATGCTCAGGAACAAGGATAAAACATTAAGGCTCGTTAACGAGTTAAAAAAGCTTAAAGTTTTTAATAATTTTCTAAGTTTGGCAGATTTGACCAAATAGTGTGTCTACGCAATAACACGTGTTAGATATCAATTATATAAGTGTGAAGTGGAAGCCTCTTCAAAGAGAATCATTGTATAAAGCATATTATCTATACACTCATGAAACCAGGAGGTGTTTATGGATGAAACGAACACAACCGTAAGAATCATAAGCAGTAAAGGGTTGATTGTGCGACATATGGTTGTCTAGGTATACACCAAAACTCGATGGTTTCAAGGATATCACATCTATAGATTGATCGAGTATATCCGACATATGTTCATTACGGAAAGTTCAAAGGGAAACCTACTTCTCCAGATGCAATTAATTCTTGCTTGTAAAGTATACACACTTGTCCATTTCTTTGTCTTTAAGTCATTCCCCACTCATGCGGGGGGATTGTTGGGTTTTAAAATGTGTGAATGAAAAATGAAGAGTTGTGAATTTTATGAAGAGTTGTGACTTTAATGAAAAGTTGTGACTTTTATGAGGAGTTGTGACTTCTATAAAAAGTTGTGACTTTTTCAAAGGGTTGTGGCCTTTCCGTAAGGAACAGTAAGTACCTTTTCATAGTACCCTTTGTTGTCTATAAATAGAGGAATTTTATCTCATTTTAAGAGAACCAATTTTCTGAACTTCTTTTTCTACTACTAAATCTAATATTTTACTGTCATTGGGTGGTTTGCTGACACCGTGGTTATAGGTACCGATACACCGGTGAGTAAGATCTTTCTCTCCTGAGAGGATATATTCCATTAACCTCGGGTACTTGAGGGGAATAATTTCCTTAAGGTGACACTATGCATTCAGTGGACTCGATTTTCTTCTTTGATAAAAATATTTTGTATATTTTTTCTAATCTGTTTCTGATTCTATTTTCTCTACTGGTTTTAATTTTCTAGTTTTGAAAATACTCTTTATACTTTGTTGTTTCTTTTCAAGTTCTCCAAAGTTTTTGTTCTAAGTATCTTAGAAATACAGGATGAACAACAAGCCAGTTTCCGGAAACGGAGAGGTCTCAATCTGATTTCTTAGTTGCTGTTGAAAATCGGTCTAACTGTGTAATAGTTGCTCTATTTTTTAATATTACTCTACTTCATCATGTATTTGAAGCCTGGAGTTCTGCCCAGCAGTCGAGTAACTCTTCGTCTGTTCTTCCTATTAAGAAGAGGTTATATCTTCGTGCACCTATCCATCCTAAATACTCTTTTACTAATGAAAATGAATACAAGACCAAAGATCTTGGATTACAATGGACGGGTAAGGAGTTAAGTACACATTTTCTTAAAAAAGCTTAAGGTTATTTTTAACTCCCAACTTCCATAGGAAGTCCCAAAAACATTTCGGAAAAGAGTGACAACTCGCTTAAACTTCAATTTTTTAACTATTTCATGGATCAAATTCTTTGCAGAGTAGTTACCTGATTTAACTTTTATCGTATGATGCCATATTACCCTATCATTATAACCTGGAATAGAAATCAGGGTATACAATATAGCATCAACATCTTCAGCTTTAGAAGTCGTATTTAACTCTTGTATTTTTCATGTGTGAATATTGTTGGGTTTTAAAAGGTGTGAATGGAAAATGAAGAGTTATGACTTTTTCGAAGAGTTGTGACTATATAAAAAGTTGCGACTTTTATAAAGAGTTGCGACTTTTTTGAAGAGTTGTGATTGTTGTCTATAAATGGAGGGGTTTTCACTTATTTTTCAACAACGAATTTCTAGACTTCTACTTCTACTACTAAATCTAGTATTCTAAGTATACTTTACTACCATTGAGTGGTTTACTAACACCGTGACCGATACCCGGAGTAAGATCGTTCTATCTTGGGAGGATATATTTCATTAACCTCGGGTACTTGAGGGGAATAATTTCCTTAAGGACACAATGTGCATTCAGTGGACTCAATTTTCTTCTTTCAGAAAAATATTTTGTATATTATTTCTAATCTGTTTCAAGTTCTATTTCTTTACTAGTTTTAAGTTTCTAGTTTTGAAAATACTCTTTAAACTTTGTTGTTTCTTACCAAGTTCTCAAAATGCATCTTTCTTTTCTCCTTTATTTGTCCCCACCAGTAATTTTGAAAGAGGAATGTAAATTCCTTATACAGACCATCACGGAGTTGGAAACAAGACAAAGCATATGTAGGGATTGCAGCTAGTACACACTAGCACAATCTCTTTTCCCGCCATACTTGAAAAATTTAGCCTTCCATCCTTTTATTTTTGTCTTGACTCTCTCCTTTATAAACTCTAGGTTCTTTTCTTGAAACGTCCCACAACAGCCGGTAAACGCAATTACATAGCCATGTCATTTATTTATCGTTGTCCAAGCAACAACGATATCTTAACTTTCTCCTCCGCTCTCACTTTTTTACTGAAGCAGATTGCTTATTTATCTAGATTAACCATTTGCCAAGAGCTTTGATTATATTTCCTTAAAATATCGGCTACACTACCTGCATTTTGATCGTTAATTGAACATAATATAAAGGAGTTATCGACAAAAAATAAATGAATTACGCTTAGCCCATATCTATTCAACTTAAGCCCATGGATTTCATTCAATTGTTGATTCCATTTAGATTGCTACACCTCCTACCATAACTAAATAATCATTTTAATGCTCAATGATAAATTTGGTAAGAATATCTTACTACAAACCCTAACTAGGATTTATATATGAGATAAGAAGAATTATCTTACATTACACTAAAATCCAAAAGGAAACATCAAATAAAATTCAGCAAGTAAAGTCTTTTCTCCCCTTTTTTCACTCATTTTTTGCTCATTCAATACTCTTTTTACTGTTTAAGAACAGAGAAAAAGGTTCTCGTTTGATTCCTATATATATATATATCTGTATGCCATTTAATTGTTCCTTTTTATTTGGGGTGTTTTTGATGTTTTGTTTCAGGTGAAGTTTGTTTTTTGTTCTTGATTTTTTTTTTTTTACCTGATATAGGATCTGATGCGTGATAAATATTGGTTTATTGTTACCTCGTATAGGATCTATATATGTTCAATCAATCAACTATGCCTCAATACGAACCTAGTTGAATTTACCTGATATAGGATCTATATATAGGATCTGATGTGTGATTAATATTGGTTTGTTGTTACCTCGTATAGGATCTATATATGTTCAATCAATTAACTATGCCTCAATACGAACCTAGTTGAATTTACCTGATATAGGATCTATATATAGGATCTGATGTGTGATAAATATTCATAATGGTAGGATTTTTCTGTCTATTTTGCAGAACTATGATGATTTTTCTCCGATTTTCCAGTAATTTATATCAAGTGTTTTGAGGTTCGAAACCTGTTAGTTGTTAAAAGTAAATCAGTTTGTTTGATTTGTTTTTCTTTGGATGGTTGTTACTCATTAGCCATTGTATTGTACTGCACTGTTACATAAAATATTTATTTCTATTCTTTCGTATTGTATTTGATATTTTCGCATATCTGGTTGCAGGGTTCTACTAGAGGAGTGTGATCTTGTGTTTGAGTTGTGTTCTACAACTTGGTTGTGCTTGATTGATATCGTCTTGAGATGGAAAGAAAAGCTTTAGCTTTAGCTGATTCTGGAATCATGCCAGTTTCAGGAAACGAAGAGGTGTCAATATTATTTCTTATTTGCTGTTGAAAATTGGTCTAATTGTGTAATATTTACTTGTTTTTTAATATTACTCTATTTCATCATGTATTTGCTGCCTGGAGTTCTTTCCCGGAAGTCTAATAACTCTCTTTTTCCTTATAAGAAGAGGTACTCTGTGCTCTATCCTCATGCACCTATCCATCCTTCAAGAAATGTTGACGATCTAGTGAAACCAGCTTTGGCCGAAAAATTAGCTGACCAGGAAGCTATAGGTACGGCAAAAGTTTCTGTCAAGAATGATGTTGTTCCCAAACAAGGGGAAAGCCACAGTAAACTTGAACTTCCGGCTGATTCAGGGCACATTGAACTGTCATTAGGCCCAAAGAAACTTCATGTTTCTTCTTTGGTTGATTCAAATACTACGCAGAGTTGTCTGATGCGTGGAACAGTAAATCCTTCACTGCTTTCTCCATCTTTGAATAACAATGACGCTGATGATGCTGCACGCACTAATAGATTTAATTGGGATCTGAATATTCCCATGGATTTATGGGAGGCTTCTGGTGATGATGTTCCTGTTCAAGATGCAAGTCAGATAGACAGCAAGCCACCTTCTAAATCTGCTTCTGTTATTGGTTCTAATGGTGATAAAGGGAAGCAAGTTGTTGGAGCTAGTGAGCAGGAATTTAATTTTCCCATCTCAATACATCCTTCAAGAAATGTTGACGATCTAGTGAAACCAGCACTGGCAGAAAAATTAGCTGACCAGGAAGCTATAGGTACGGCAAAAGTTTCTGTCAAGAATGAAGTTGTTTCCAAACAAGGGGAAAGCCACAGTAAACTTGAACTTCCTGCCGATTCAGGGCATGTTGAACTGTCTACTAGTTCTGCTTCTGTTATTTATAAAGGGAAGCAAGTTGTTGGAGCTAGTGAGCACGAATTTAATTTTCCCATCTCATCAATACATCCTGCCCTACGACACAAGTCTGGAAATGTGCTTCGTGTTAGTCTTGGTAGTACTTTTCGAGGGTTTGACTCCTCAGTACTGCAGTCAAAGTCAGAACCTGTAGAAGAAGCCTTGGTACAAGCTAATGCTGGAACTGCAGTTCGTCCAGCTGGAACATTCGAGGCTAATGTTGTGAAAACTGAGGTTGTGAGGCAGAATCTGCAGTCTATTGAGTTGTCAAGTAAGGAATTACGTGACCAAAAACCAATGAAATGTGAACCTTTCATGAGATCAGATGCGATTGCACCCCAATCAGTTCGAAGGGTTTTGCAGCTTCAGGAGAGTTCTTCTTCTTCTACCTGTTCAGATATGTCTGTGAGTGGTGGGGACTTGTCTACTCCATCTGAGTACTTTGATCATACTAAAAATGCAAACTTTGACCTCAAAGAACTAAATGTATGCAGTGATAAGGTGGAGGCATCTGTTTCCGCAAGCATGAATATTGAAGATCACATGGTATACAAAAAGACACAAGACACACATAATTTGGTTACAAGTGGTGAGGGGTCGGCAAATGATGGGGAAAAGATAAGTATATCAGCTGGTACAGAGGAAGAATGTTATGCTTCTGATGGTTATAAGGCTTTTGCGGGACATGTTGACACTGAGGGTATGAGGTGTGTCAGAGAGGATGGGGAATGTGAAGACGGTGAGATCCAAGAACCATTGATGCAGTCAATTGCAGAGGACCCCAATGCTGAGGGAATGGATTCAGGAAAAAATAATGAATCTTCAAGTAAAAATGTTCAAAATGTCTCTGTCTTCAGACCTGTAACGGGTAGTTCGCTGCCTTCAAGAAGTGGAAGAGAGAGGTACTTTTATATGGAGGAGGAGAAAGTCCATCTACAAAGGAATAGGTGATTTTTCTTTTTATTGATGTTTGATTTGTAATTATTTTTTTAATAATGCTGCTCAACTCTTGACTTTTTATTACTGTGCTATTTCCAGAGATGAAATCTATGGTTATGGTCCCAAATTTGTGCGAGATAGGTTTCAGGACCGTCCATTTGGTAGGTCAAGGGGGAACTTCATGCGTGGAAGAGGTAGGGGCTGGGGCTGGGGCCAATATTTTGGGCGTGATTTTGAAAGCTATAATAATAGACATAAACATACTACTGCTTTCTGGGAATCTGCAAATGAACGCAAGGACTATGATAATAGACTAGATGGTGGTGCCATTGCTAGTAGGAGGAGGGATCCATTAAATGATCCCTTGCATTCATTTTGGCATCCACCTGCACATCGACTATCCCCCAATGGAAGAGAAGATGCTGCCGTGATGGATATCAGCCCAAGAAGATGCCCTAGTGAAGATGGCTCTGCCTATGTTGGTGTTCGGCATAGTAGACCTGATCATCATTTTGCTCAGGGTGATAATACAAAGTTTACTGCAATGCAGAGAAGCGGTTATTCTCGAATGTGGTCGCAATCTCCTGTTAGATCCCGTACTTGGTCCCTTCCTCCGAGGACATTGACGGAAGGATTGAATGGGCATCAAAATATATCTCAGCACAGGTCTCCTGTTATGTACAGAGAAGATAGAATGAGGTCTTCTTCACAAACTTCTTTTACTGAAGAAGCAATTGCCCCTCAAAGGCGTGACCGTCCATCTTATACTGCTTGTCGTCAGAATGATATGAGGGATGTGGATGATGTACATGAGTACAGGCATCCGAGGTCTCTTTCTAGCAGAAGAAGTCCACCTGATCAGGTATTTACTAGAACCAAAAGGCCGAGAGTTGAGATTTTAGATCATCATGAGAGGGCTGATGGTGATGGGTACTTTGATGGGCTGATACACACTGGTAGATTTCCTGAGCTTCACAGTGGCGAAAGAAGGAAGTATGGCGAGAGGCAAATGAGAAATGTGAAAGAGCAAGAAGGTGGTAGCCTTAGACGGAGGCATGAAGAAGAATTTGATGGCTCCAGATTGAAGAAAAGAAGATTTTGAGTTGATAGCTCACTGAACCTGTAATATTAGCAATTGCCATAGAAACACTGTTCGGCAGATTTCTGAATCCATTTATACCTGGATGAATGATAATTGTCGAAGAGAAAGAACGCGACTTAGACACAGAATGCATTTATACCTGTTTTTGCTTTAATCTTGTTTCCAATAGGCTGTCCATTGAACGCGCTTCTTAATATTGCTGCCTGTAATTTGTCTTTCTAGAAGTAGAAAAGAACTAGTTTTAAGATGCTCTACTGTGCAGGCTTGAAAATAACTTCCTTGGCATGAATACTGGTAGTTTAAGTTGCTTATGTGCATGCTGGCTTTGTGTATTGTTTTTAGGCCTTAAACGCAGCTTTTAGCCGTCCATAACATACTTGGGATGGAGCAGAGAGACCATTAACACTACCTTGGTAGCGGGACTATTTTTGATAGTGTGTATGCAGACCGTACCCTTATTTGAATTTTTTAGATTAAGGGACGATAGATGATAATGGGGAAACCAATCACCAAATTACCAAAACAAAGCGAAACAATGGGTAGTAGTATTGCAATATAAGAGCATTGAATTAGAAAAAAAAAAGGAACAATACCATTGTTGTGGTTACCGGCACATGCTTGAATTTTTGTATAACAGATAGTGTGGAGCCATTTTCGTAGTTCTAATTTTTAATATCTATCATCATCTGTTTTGGCTACTGCACTATTTAGTTGTTGTTCGTAATTCTTTTTATAGGCATTACACTGCTTCTCTTATAAGTTATGTTTTTGCCACTCTTTTCTTCTTTATACCTGAAATTGCTGCACTTGAGCCAAGAGTCTTTCAAAAACAGTCTCTCTACCTCCACGAGAATACCTGATAATTACTGGAGTTCATCTAACAAACATTGACCAAAGGGGATGAGCCCCGTCTCCTTTTGCTTCTTAATCTGATAACGAGCCCATTGTAGTCCTACAGCCCCCTTTTCGTTAACAAACTCATATTTATAGAATTTTATTAAAAAGTAATACTAAAATAGACTTTTTAATTACAAAAATATCACGTGGGCCTTATTTCTCAGTTGAAAATAGAATGAACTTATAAAAATATATAATCTAAAACTGTAAAGTAATATCGTAGCAATTTCTTTGTGATTGACAAAGCATGAAGACTAGACTTCATTGCATTGAAGATAAATAATCAGTCAAAAAAGCAATAATATGTACCTAATAGAAGTAAGTAGGAAATTTATTGGAAATTCTAATGTAATATGCACAAAATAGACCACTAAAAGTGCAAGCAGATAAAATGTGCAAAGAAAAAAGAAGGTTAATTTCTTTGTCGCGAACAACATGACTTGACTTTATATATTCATTTTGATTAAAGATATATTCCTACCCATAAAAAATGGTAGGAAAAACTGCCATAAAACCCAATTTTTTTTGTTAGATTCTTCTTTCCCGTCATCCATAAATTAGGACCATCTAATCCACTTTTTTCTTTCTTTCTATCTAATTTTTAGCTTCACGGGTTTGTACTTTTAGTTGTCCATTATGTACATAAGTTTTAAATAAAACATCTGAAACTGAAAGACTCCAAAATTGTCTATCTATGGAGCCTCTACTATATAAAGACGAATGTCGGGACAAGACCCACGACACCTCAAAAAAACTACTACTGTCACGCCCCGAGGCTACCCCCAGGACGCGGACACGAGACCTAGGATCACGATGTCAATTTTACTGAATGAGTTCTCTCAAATGAGAGTTCTTCCATTAAATAGAAATAATTCTGATTTACATGCCTAAAAATTTGCTATATATCCCTAAATATATTTTATTCCTAATTGTAATATCTCTGAAAATATGCTACATTAATCTATGCTATCTCCTATCATCATTACACAAATATTTAGAGTTATAACATAGTTATGTACATATATTTACAATCTGTCCAATCATTCTAACATCCCCCCTCAAATTGATGTCGGTGGATCAAAAGGCATCAATTTGCCTACCAGAAATTGATGACGTTGTCGTGCCATAGACTTTGTAAACACATCAGCTATTTGAAGATCACTGGATACATGTGGAAGAGTAATGACTCTCTTATCTACAACTTCTCTGATATAATGACAGTCCACTTCAATGTGTTTGGTCCTTTCATGATAAACTGGCCGTTAGTAGCAATCTGAATAGCACTTGTGTTGTCAGCATGGAGAGGAGTGGGATTAGATTGAGGAAATCCAATTTCTACAAGTAAACCATGAAGCCAAACAATCTCAGAGCAAGCAGTAGACATTGCTCGTGGAAGATTTTAATACACGGTCTTGCTTCTTGCTTTTCCAAGATATCAAGGAATCTCCCAGAAACATGCACCAACCCGTGACGGAGTGACGAGTATCAGGACATCCAGCCCAATCAGAATAACTAAATATGCATTAAGATGAATCTCAGAACCACTAGGAAAGAATAATCCACGAGTAGATGTTCCCAAGAGATATCGAATGATGCGACAGACAGCCACCAAATGTAGATGGTGTGGAGCCTGCATAAATTGACTCACTTGTTGAACTGCAAAAGAGATATCAAGCCGAGTAATAGTAAGATAATTTAGGCTCCCAACTAATTACCGATACAAAGTTGGATCAGGAAGAAGATCTCCTTTCGCACGACAGTACTTTACATTTAATTCCAATAGAGAATTTACAGAGGAAGATTCTTGAAGACCAGCCAAAGTAATCAAGTCCTGAGTATATTTCTGTTGGTTCAAGAACACACCTAAAGAATTATAATGAACTTCTAACCCCAAAAAGTATGTAAGAATACCAAGATCTTTCATATGAAAAGAATCCTTAAGTTGTTGGAGGCTAGTGATTAGTGAAGAATCAGTTCTTGTGATAATAATGTCATCTACATACATCAAAAGAAGAACACAACATGTAGATATTTTTCTAACAAATAAAGACGAATCATATTTGCTCTGCTCAAAAGAGAATTGAAGCAAAGTAGACCGAAATTTGTCAAACCAAGTTCTTGGAGCTTGTTTTAATCCATATAAAGACCGTTTCAACTTGCATACATCTGATGTAGGTGATGAGAACAAACCAAGTGGGGGTTTCATATAAATATCTTCTTTGAGATCACCATGAAGAAAAGCATTTTTGACATCCATTTGATGAAGATGCCAATTTTGTGATGCAACAATGGCAATAATAGTTCGCACCGTAGTCATTTTTGCTACAGGTGCAAAAGTTTCCTCATAGTTTACACCATACTCTTGTTTGTTGCCAAGGACCACCAATCGAGCTTTGTACCGATCAAGAGTTCCATCAAAATTAAGTTTAATTGAATAAACCCATTTACATCCAATTGGACGGACATTTCGAGGACAAGGAACAATGTCCCATGTGTTATTTTCTTTAAGAGCCAAAAGTTCCTCCTCCATTATTTTTTGCTAACATTCAAGCTTGGAGGCTTGTGAGTAACCTGTTGGAATAGAGATGGTGGATAAAGTAGAAGAAAAACCATACCATTTAGGAGTTTGAATCACTCTAGTAGATCGCCGAGGAGGCTCAAGAGGAGCAGACCTTGAAGAAATCTCAGATTCTGGTCGTGGAGCAGTCTCAGGTGGCGGATCTATTTTGGGATGGGGTAAAGTTGGTAGACGTCATTTATACATAAATCCTAGTTTGAACCTCTTAGAAGACAATGAAAAATCCTCAAAAGTAGGAAGAAGAGGAGAAACAGAAGATGACTCAACAAGAGTAGGAAAGAAATACTGATTCTCAAAGAAAATAACATTTCTAGAAACACGAAATTTGTTAGAACTTGGATCATAGCAAATAAAACCTTTCTGCGAAGTACTATAGCCCATAAAAGCACATTTAATAGACTGAACAGAGAGTTTATTGCATTGAAAAGGAGGCAGGTGCACAAAACAAACACAACCAAAACGTATGAAAATTATGATAGCTGGGATGCTTATGAAAAAGATGATATATGGAGACTCAAGATTTAACACTTTACATGGAAGTCTATTAATCAAATAGAAAGCAGTAGACAAAGCTTCAACCCAATATTTAGATGAAACAGAGGACTCAATCAATAAAGTACGAGTGACATCTAAAAGATGACGATTTTTACGCTCATCAACCCCATTTTGTTGTGGCGTATATGGGCAAGAGCGTTGTGATACAATTCCTTTCTCAACAAGAAATTATTGAATTCATGAGACATATATTCTCCACCAGAATCAAATCTTAATATTTTGATGCATGTGAAAAATTGAGTCTCAACGTAAGCCAAAAATTTCTTGAATATGGAAAATACTTCAGATTTAGATCGAAAAAAATACACCTATGTAAACCGGCTATAGTCATCTATAAATGTCACAAAATACTTGAAATGAGCATGAGAAATAAATGGTGAAATTCCCCAACCATCACTATGAATGACATCAAAACACTTTGCAGCACGACTACCAAAATTAGGAAAATGAAGAGTTCTACTTTTGCCTAATTTACAAGTAGAACAATCAAAGGAAGCAACTGAAAATTGATTTTTATTTCCCAATAAACCAGAATTGGACAAATGAGACAACACAATAGAATTTGGATGTCCTAGACATTTTTGTTCTTGACAAGCTAAGGAAGATAGAAAAACAATGATACAAAATAACCAGAATGACCAAGACTACGATTCCAAGATGCCTAAAATTCCAAGATACTTAGGACTTACTGTTGACTAAAAAACAGTAAGCAGAACCAAAACTTTCAAAAAAAAAATCTGAAAGAAACCACAGATGAAAGACACTAAGAATCAAAGCACTGAAATGGGCTCTAATACCATGCCAACTTTGCTGAACGAGTTCTCTCAAATAAAAGTTCTTCCATTAAATAGAAAGAATTCTGATTTACATGCCTAAAAATCTGCTATATATCCCTAAATATATGATATTCCTAATTTTAATATCTCTGAAACTATGCTACATTAATATATGATATCTCCTATCATCATTACATAAATATTTAGAGTTATAACATAAATATGTACAGATATTTAGAATCTATTCAATCATGTTAACACACGAGTAACCCCAAGCTAACCTTGAGTTGGCATATCATAAGCATACTAGATAAATTGATTAAAGAAAATACTGTGTGGAAGCTTAAAACAACATAAAACTAAAATGATGGGGAATACCCATTACTATCTGAATAAATAAACTGAGAGTTTAATGACAACTGAAAGATCAAACTCCAAAGCAAAAGCTGAATCTAACTATGTCTGAAATAAAGCCTCTAACTGACTAGAGATGCTGGGACATTCCCCAGCTAAATCTAACAAAACTAAAACTAAAGACTGAAAGTAGAAAGATGTAACAACCCATAAAATTAGTAGGTTGAACTAGAGCCTAAACGTGAGTATGAACGTCAAGTATGGGAATTAATGGAGTTCAGGCAAATAAGGCAAGTGTCAAGCCAAGGTAAAAGGCCAAGGCTACCCCAAAACTTGAGCACACTGCATCAACTAACACGAACATCACCATGGCTCGTGGTCTTGACCACGGCCCTTGGGAGGCTTTGTGGAGTTTCTTTGGCCAAAGGAGGGAAGCCTCTAAGAGTCTTAGACACTGCCTCAACCTCCACGGAAGGGACCACGGCTCGTGGCCTCGACCACGGCTCGTGAAGACCTTCGTGAAGAGGACTAGGGCGTGGTGGCTTGATGGCACAGAGTAGCATAGCTACTGCTTCAACACTCCACGGGCATGACCACATGTTGTGGTCCACTTCACGGCTCGTGAAGGAGCCCGTGAAGATGACTTGGGCGAAGGAGCTTTGTGCTCCAAAAATGTAGCTACTGCCCAACCTTCACGAGGGGGACCACGGCTCGTGAAGGTGGGTCGTGGTCCCTGACGGGGACCATTAAATGGGGGTCTTTTACGTCATTCTCTTTTTAGTCAAATTAAGTGGGGGTGTTTTGGGTATTTTAGGGGAAGTATATATATTGTTTTAAGTCAAAATTTATTATTCTAAGTCATAATACCCCAACGCCCAAATCAAATAAAAAACTCCCTCCTCTCTCAATATTTCTCTCTCTAAGCTCAAGGAAGAATGAGCCATTGGAGCTAGGGTTTGTAGATCTTCAAGGTTCTTCCCCAAATTTCTTGGTGATTCTTAATTGAGGTATGGATGCTTTTCATTCTTGGGTAGCTATCCCCCAAGATTCCCCTTCAAATTATGTATTCAAATCCCCCAAACCTAGGGTTTTTAGTCTATGAAATGGGTTTTCTTCCAAAACGTTTTCCATTGTTTAATTATGATTTATTATGGTTGGTTATGATGAATTATGCTGGGAATGTTGAAGTATTGTTGGGTTTTGACTAAAATCTCCCCTGGACCCATGAAATCCCCTTCTTCATAAATTGTGAACTATGTATAACTTGATTGATGATAGTAGCTTGACAATTGATTATGTTTACATTGATTATGTTGTTGAATCATGATATCTCTCTATCTAATATGGTAATTCTAGAAGTTAGGATTGATCTTGATTCTTAGCCTTGAAGGGCAATTTGTTAGGTTTCATGTATGTTGATGAAGATTGAATATGAACTTGTGATTCACTTAGACGGTGATGAACCTATAACTAATGTGTAATTGTGGTATTGATGCAAGATCTTTCTTAACTATACCTTTACACTTGATTATGTATGAAGTATCTATGTATGTTTATGTTAAGCTTGTTGTGTTGATTGAAAGGCCATTCTCACGAACGCACTATAAATGCGATGTGAAAAGTTTACTCACATGTTGATGATTCTAAGGTTGAAAGGGCATTCTCACCTAATGAATCTATGGGATATTATGATGTATGTTGGTTTGAGTGCCTAGTGCATTCTTTCATGAACCTAAACTTAAGTAAAGACTTAATGTGACTTTTAAAGGGAATTATGCTTAGAACCGAGTGGATATGAAAATGAGATGGAGGCTTTTATGTTTAGCAAGTTCGGCTTCCCAATGTATGTTGTCTCATGGGTTGGAAACCTTTTACGTTTAGCAAGTTCGGGTTTCTAGTAGAAATCCCCATATCCTATAACTATGTGCCCACATTGGTCTTAGCTAGTGGATCCACCTAAAAGCTATTATGTACATCCTACCTTAGGCAAGTAGGACACCTCTTTTCAGTGTAGGGGTAGAACACCGGATTCCATGTAGCTCACATGGTCTATGTCGGTTAAGGCTATTATCTCTATATGATACGAATATGAACTATGATAAGAACATGGACTTAAATTATGACTTCTTAAGAGGTACTACTTAGTATGAGAGGGGGTATGGGACTTCACCCATACATTTCACAAGTGGACTTTAAGAGGGGTGGTGGTTAGGTTCTCTTATGTTATGAAGACTTATGAATTATGTATGTATGATATGTATGAATGTTAAGGTTAAATCTACTTGTTATAAGTTATGATCATGAATGGAGTATGTTGGTTATGGATGATCCAAAAGATAAGATATGTATGTTGTTGGTGATCTAAATGTGATACTAAAATTTGGAAGGGTTATGGGATCTTTCCTTTGCATTGCACTAGTATGACTTTGGGTTGCTTATATGTTGGCATGACTTATGTTCCTTCATATATGTGCATAATGGTTTTCAAACTTGATAAAGGCATGATTTCAACTAAATGTCCCTTTTATGCATATTTCAAGGATTTTTGTGCATGGCTTCCATGCTTAGTACTTTATGTGCTAACCCATATTTCTACTTTTACTATGAGTGTAGGTCCCGGTCGTTGAGACACACTCCTTACTTCAAGTGAAGCTTGGGTTGACTATTCCCTAGGTTTGGTGAGTCCTCAAGTTCGAGGATAAAATGTTATCATTTCTTAGTTTCTATTGTATTTCCTATTTTGAGACTTTATTGATGTAAAGGGTTTTTTGACCCTATTAGTACTCTCTATGTATTAGATGGTGATTGAGACAAGGTCTAGATTCTATTTTCGTTTATGAAGAAAAGAAGTTGACTTCGATTGTAAAAGTTTTAAATTTTTCCGCATTATTTTATGACTTATGTGTATGATTATGCTAAGGGCTTATATGTGACCCCTTCGGGGTCAAGTACGTCGCGTTACGTCTAGGGGGTACCCCTGGGTAGTGACAAAAGATAACCATGTCAATCGTCCTAGAAAAATAAGGACTCATTACTGATGCTACTGAACTAGAGATCGGGAATCGATCTATGCGTGATCTGAATGCTGAGGACCTGAACCTACATCACGAGAAGATGTAGCGCAGAGTATGCGTCAGTACTTGAAAGGTACTGAGCATGCATGATAGAATAAAGTTGAATAATATACATAACTTAACAAAACATATAATTGAGCAATGATATAAGGTTAGCATGATATTATACTGAAAATATCGAATATGAACTAAACTGAATGCAATGACCAAGTTTATAACATGTTGAAGCTAAATACTGAACTATAACTAATAACCTGGTCAATGCAATAGAATCTGACTGTGGGATCTACTAATAACCGACATAAAACTACGTGAGCTAAACGTAGAGTCCTATGTATACGCCCCATCGAGAGGACCCAATATACCCTGCCAGAGGTATAAAGGCATGACTGACATGATCACTAAATTGATGCCCACAGAGGGGACTTATAACCTACGGGGGCACGTAGTTCTGGGACTTGAGGTGACTGACCCTAGTCTAACTTGGTTTAAAGCCTACTCCCAACTGAATATGTGAAAACTATAACATAACTGAAGTAAACTGGATAGCTCAATAATCTGACATGCAAATCTAAAAATGCAACATTTATTTCTGATAATGAAACATTCGAAAACTGAGGCATGTATATCTGGTTATCTGTCCTAGCTAATGTAATTCATGAACTAAACGAATTACATAACTAGGGTTCTGAGTTTATGCAAGATTCTATGCAAAAGCAATACTAAGACATGATAATCTGATTAAGAACGTTACAATAAATAATTCATGGTAATTTGTTAAAATTCTAGAAACCCTAGGTCTAGATAATATGGAGGGAATCAAGAATCTGACTGAATTCTAGGGACCTAATGGGTAAAAGGAACCCACTAGTAAAATCTCACATACCTAGTGATGAAATTTATGGAGAAATCTTTCGATTTTGGGGCTGGAACCGAAGAAAACCTTCTTGCATGTTCTTAACGGACTGCTCGACTTTTCTCTTCATTTTGCTATAAGTTTCACTTGATTTTTGGTGAATGATCGATTAGGGTAAGTTCTAATTAAGTCACTAGGTTAAAAATGACCAAAACCACGTAGTTTAGGGGTCCAACGCATTAGAAAAAGACCAAACGACCCCTGACTTAAAAGTTGTTGGGGCCAACCGACCGACGGTTCGTGGACTAACCCACGGTCAGTCTTGTCAACCGGCAGAGAGGGGCTGTTGAGGGGTCTGATCCACGGACCAGGACCATAGACCGTGGTCTGACCTACGATCCGTGGGTCCGGTCGTGGGTCGACCCTTAGACATTTTTCTGGACTGTTTCTGGGGAGGGCTGCAGGTGGCCATCCACGGACCCCACCTACGGTCCGTGGGTGGTGCCCGTTGGTGGTACCTGTAACTTATGATTTCTGCAATTTGGTCTGTCTAGGATACAGGGTGTTACAACTACTAACAACTCATAAAAGATAGAGTCCTCCTAAAGCAAAGTGACCTCACTCAAAAGCCAACGAGCAGATGAAGTGATCTCAACGGAACTCCTTTTGAAGATCTTAAGTACCTGAATCTGCATGATAAAAGATACAGGTCGAATGTTATGAACCAAGTCCAGCCCAATGTAGATACTAATGTCATACAAGTTGTTATTGGGCTGACAAGAGCTATTGGGCTGAGAACAAGCAATAGAGCGAGGTTAATTTGGAATCCTGGTTGAGTAGTGGGCATGAAACGGTTCCATAAAAAAGGGTAGTGATATTTGATTTAGGAGTTATGCAAATTGTTGAGAAAAATGTCTAGTCCTCTCATCCCTTTCTTTGAGTCTATGCTTCTCATCTCCCTTCTAGTTATCTTCTACAATAGTTTTCTTTGTTAGTTCCATTTTTCATTGTAACTTCGAGTTTATTGATTATAATATTTGAATGTTTCTATTGTGAAATTGGAGTTGTTACATCGAATGACATCAGTACATTGAATGTAAGAGTATATAAGATAGCTAATAACAAATAACTGAACTGAAAGAATTGCAATATAAATAAATATATACCAACTGAATGTAAAGAAATAAATGAGTGAAATCATTTAAACTTTACAAATACTTACTCATCTCTGAACTCAACATATTAAGTGATATGATAAAAACACATTTTAACTCTATTTGGGAGATTCTCTAACCGACAAACACCACTATGATCTACGTGATGATACAACGTCTTGCCCACGCTGCCAGAATTATCCTATATCATGCCCGGCTATAGAACCTCTCAACTAAGTGGATCCACTAAGCAATAAGAATTCATTTAAAAAGTATGATCATGCACCCATATTGGCAAGACATGGTTTATGAGGATTTTGAGTTATTTGAACTCATCCCCATATCGGTGCTCAATACTACTCTCAATAATATACTCATGCTCAAATGTATAAAACATACTCTTTCTCTGTTATGAGGTAATTGCTCAAAATAACCTCTTAAAAGAGGTAATTGCTCTGAAATATCTCTAAACTCATAAACTCATTTTAGAAATCAAAGTTTCTCTTTTGTCAATATAAAAATGATACATTTGGGAATACTTAGTTCCCTTGTTCTATTTCTCAATCATGTATACAACTCTTCTCAAAACTCATCTTTGCTTTCTCAGAAAATTAATTTAAAACCATTGTTTGGTTAAAAAGGATTCTCAATAATAACTCAATAAATTCTCAATTATAACTCAACAATAGGGTTCATGCTGAAAAATAAACATGAAAAATCAACTCAAGAATCTCAATGCAAGATATAGCAACTCAATAATCAAGGAATGGAATTCAGAAATCATCAATGAAACTCATCTAAAAAATTATCAAAACTAAGGATGTAACCCTAGATTATTCTTTACTGATCAAAAGTAGACGTAGGGGTGAGGACGAACTCAGTCCATCACTATGATAGTCTTATATACTTGGAAGAACTCAGTCCAAGACCAAAGATGTTGTTCCTGTTGACGATGATAGTCAAATTGATCGGTTACGTAAGACATCTAGTTCAGTAGACAGCAAGCCACCTATTAGTTCTGCTTCTGTTATTGGAGCTAGTGAGCAAGAATTTAATTTTCCCATCTCATCAATACATCCTAACCTACGATACAAGTCTGCAAATGTGCTTCGTCATAGTCTTGGTAGTACTTTACGAGGGTTTGACTCATTGGCTAAAGTAGACTCCAACAGTGTTAGTCCAAATTCAAGTTTGTTGAAAAATCGGGCATTGGATAGAAACATGAACTCCCCTACTCGTAGAACTGTTGAGTCAGAACCTGTTGTAGAAACCTTGGTACAAGCTAATGCTGGAACTGCGGTTCGTCCAGCTGGAACATTTGAGGCTAATGTAGATCTGCAGTCTATTGAATTGTTAACTAAGGAATTACTTGAGTTAAAACCAATGAAATGTGAACCAATCCAAGAAATATCCATGACATCAGATGTGAGTGGTGGGGACTTATCTACTCCGTCTGATATTGCTGCTAAAAATTCTGTAGATCAGGAAAATGCTGATATTGCTGCTAAAGAATGTTATGGTTTTGATTATGAATTTGATGGTCATCATGCTTTTGCGGGATGTGTCAGAGAGGACGATGCATATGAAGACGGTGAGATCCGAGAACCAATGATACAGTCGATTGCAGAAGACCTAATTGCTGATGAGCAGAGACCTACTGCCGCTATTTACCAAGGATCAGTTGATCAATCAGGAATAGCAGATGTGCAGGAGGGATGCGAAAAGGATGTCTTATGTGTCGGACCATCTGCTGGGAGCAGAGAAGCTGTCAGGAATGTTGGCGAGGCTAATAACGAGTATATTGGAAGATCTGATATGTCACCAATAGCCCTTTCATCTTTGCAAAATGCTGAAACACCTGTTTACCTCAGGTATTGGTATATGGAGGAGGAGGAATTCCATCTACGAAGGAATAGGTGATTATTTATTGTTGTTTGATTTGTAACTTTTTTTATAATGTTGTTCAACTCTTGACTTTTTCTTACTGCGGTTTTTACAGAGATGAAAGAGAGAACATCCAGGATGTTCGAGATAGGTTTCAGGATCGTTCATTTGGTAGCTCAAGGGGGAACTTCATGCGTGGAAGAGGGAGGGGCAGGGGATGGGGCTGGGGACGTGGCCGGTTTCACAGATTAAGTAGAGATTGGTATTCTGGGCGTGATTTTGAAAGCTATCGAGGTGTAGCTGATTATCGCTTTAGACATAATCGTACAGCTGCTGTTTGGGATAGTAGACTAGATGGTGCTGGCTTTGCTAGTAATAGGAGGAGGAATCCAGATGCCTTGCATTCATTTCGACATCCACGTGCACCTCCTGTTAGATCCCGTACTCAGCACAGGTCTCCGATTATGTACAGAGAAGATAGAATGAGGTCTTCTCCACGAACTTCTTTTACTGAAGAAGCAATAGCTCCTCAAAGGCGTGACTATAGCTCTCCATCTTATACAGCTCGTCGTCTGAATGATATGAGGGATGTGGATGCTGTACAAGAGCACGGGCATCCAAGGTCTCTTTCTAGCAGAAGAAGTCCACCTGATCAGGTATTTACTAAAACTAACAGGCCGAGAGTTGAGATTTTAGATCATCAGGACAGGGCTGATGGTAGATTTCCCCAGCTTCACAGTGGTGAAAGTTCTGACAAAAAAAGGAAGTATCGCGAAGGGAGAGGAGAAGCTACGCAAATGAAAAATGTCGAAGATGAATCTGATGTCTCCAGATTGAAGAAAAGAAGATTTTAAACTTGTAATATTAGCAGTTGCCATGGGAAACACTGTTTCTACATCTTTTTTTGTTGTTGGAAAAAACTTATTAGCTCATCAAACCTTGAATCTATGCATTAATACATGTTTTTGCTTCAATCTTGTAGTTAGTAGGCTGTCCAAGGAAAGCGATTCTTACTATTGTTGCCTGAAATTTGTTGTTTATTTGAAATTATAAGTTAAAATCGTAGCAATTTCTTTGTGACTGACAAATCATCAAGATTAGACTTTATTGCATTGAAGATAAATAGTCAGTCAAAAAAACAATAATATGTACCGTAACAGAAGCAAGTAGGAAATTTCTTGGAAATTCTAACTTCATCAATTCATTCATTTTGATTAAAGATAACTTTTTTCTAATTACATCCATCTAATTCACTTTTTTCTTTCCTTCTATCTAATTTGTAACTTCACGGGCTTGTACTTTTAGCTATCCATCATGTACTTCTCACAGGGGAATTTTGAAGTCTTTGAAGGAAATTCCTACTTCCTGAACTATGCTGGCTTTGTTTTTGGGAAGCATGGGATTCGTCTCTGAGTTCTCTACGACTTTCTAAAACTTATTGTTTAAATTATAACAACTATAACATATTCGGCGTAATCTCATAAGTACAACCCAGCGTTTTAAAAGGCGGAGACGTGAGACGAGACGTTTTATGTCGTACGGGGATAAATGTAAGCCTCCAGACGTAAGTCTTATGTATTCTATGGGACGTTGTCTCATTTATATTCAATTTAATAATTTTATTACTAAGAAAATAAGCAAAAGTAAAACTTTCAATTATTTTACAAATAAATTTTAATAAATAACCTATAATATAAAAGTAAAGAGAAACAATTGTAAGATCATCTAATTTATAAAAAATTAATTGCTATGCAAAACTTCATATTAGATTTACTGAAAAACTTTCAAATACCTAGAAGACTAAAACTTGATTCTAATGAATTCTCTAATGGGTTGTAAAATATAGAAAGTAAGTTAAAACAATATAAGAAGATTTTAGTGTCCTTTTAGATGGCACAATCATGTCGATTAGGTGTGTAGTTATTGCCCTTTATCATATAGGAGAAAATTATGTATCTTTAATAGGAGTACTAATTTATTATCGCTATAATGGATCTGAATAAGTTTTTTTGAATAAAAATTTCTCTCAAAGTAAATGATTCAAGAGAAGATTGGAAGCAATATTTTCGTCTAGACTCTCTACATATGTATAATTGTTAACATTATAAATAAAAAGAATAGAATGATAAGAATATTCATATATAATAAGTTTAACATTTTCATTTATCATTCACCTCATCAATATTTGGAGGGAAGAATCTGAGAAGAGACTATCTTAAACAAGATGAAATTGAAATTTTTTCATTATCCTCTGCAATTGTTGGCTTCATGCAGATTAAGGAATAGATCATGAACTAATTAAATGATCATTGCTAAAAAGGATGGTTAGACTAACCCAAAAAATTACTATCACTCGAGAAATCGCCTCCTTTTCTAGCTTTCTTAAAATTAGCTAGATAATAAATTTGGGATCAATCTCTTGTTCTAGATTTTCTTCATATGCATAATTGTTAACATGCATTATAAAATCTTTATTAGAATGATAAGGTATATTTGTATATAATAAGTTTGATTTTATCCTCAACGCTTACCTCATTGGTATTTGCAGTATTAGGGTTGCATATAAGTCGATTTGGTTTGATTTTGAAGTTTATCAGTTATTAGTTTGTAGAATAATAAATTGTTATAAAATCATTAAGATATTGATTTATCGGTTTGACCATTAAGATTTCACATTAAAGGAATCACTCAGAAATAAAAAGACAAAAACTAAGTAAACCATGCACATGAGTTGACAAATTGCATCTTACTCAAAAGCAAATACATCTTCCACCGACCTTGGGCCAACCTTATCTGTCTACTTGTACTGCTCCGGTTCTAGAAGGTATAGCTCTCTCGCCTCTTTTCCTTCTTCTAGTGCACTCGCGAACTCTGGTGAGCAGCAAGCATCACAACTAGGGACGTTCCCCGCCACAACAGTTCCACAGGCACCATTGGATCTGAAAAGAAATTACATAGTCAAGGCGCTACAGCAGCTTGGAATTGACGTCAGGCCCTTACATTCTCATAAAAATGTGAATATCTCTCTATTATGAAGTTGTATGGATGAACAATTTAATGTAATGGAAACTAGATTCGTAGACCTTAGATTTGATAGGTTGTGGTCCCTCTAACTCTTTATAAATACTTTTTCCGACTTTTATTTTGCAACTCACTTGACTTCAAAACATAAAATACGACTATTGATCAATTAAAATATGTTATACCACATCCTTCTTTAACTTATTAATCACTCTTAGTCTTGTCCTGAAGGTACGAGTTAATTTAAACATTCTGAAAGGGCGGAGTGTTACATGTTTTAATGTAGTTTATTAATTTACTATCTGGTTATCGGTTAACCTGTTAAAAACCCCTCAAATCATTAAATATATATAATCCAATAAGAAAATTAATCAAAATTATTATGGAAACCTCTAAATCAATAAGCCATTACCAACAAATCAATGACTCTTTTTTAGTTTGGATTATTGATTTCGGTTCGATATTAAACAATCCTAATTGGAGGGAAGTTAATGATTTGTTATTGTCCTATCCAATTGTTAGCTCCGCACAGATTGGTGGATGAACTAAACGGCCATTGCTAGAAAGGACTATCAGACTAATCCTGAAAAATAACTATCACTTGAGAAATCGCTTCCTTATATGAAAAACTAGTAAAATCACCCGCGCTTCGCGCGGAAATTTAATATCACTGAATTTATAAAATAATACTTAAAACCTATGAGTCATTAAAACTAAAACACTATATTATCTTCCATACAAAATTACTTATAACAAACATTAATAATGTAAAGGAAGATGATAATTATAATATTTTATCATTTATCCTTCAATCAATCATCTTTAATTTGATTTTATAATTTATCTTTTTCCCCAGGAAATGTTATTACTTGATATTTTTGGGGATTCAAATGAACATCAACCATACCGGAGATATTAAATTTTCTAATAAATAAAAAATCGTTGGTGAAGGGATAAATAAATTTTAAAAAAGAATGAAAAAAATGAACAAATATTCTAATTCTAACGTGTAGAAAGTTCAACTTTACCTTTTGCTTTACATATATCATTTTAAAGTTTCTCATTTAAATGTATCATAAGTAATTATTAAAATGAAAAATTAAATGGAGAGTGTATCATATTGGACAACAATTCAACTTATTATATATACTTGAAAGGGAAAAAGATTACACAAATTATACAGTTTGCTTGGGTATTTTTTAAAAATCAACATACCAGAGTGATGAAGTTCAATTTGAAACTACACCTCTATTCCAATCACAGTGTCGAGAAACACATCTATTACTTCAAGAAAGTTTTTACAACTTGCAGTAAACTTGAGAATCTATCTATACTTCATATTGAATATGAGCAATTAATTTATTGTGTAGTTATCTATGTCTTAGGGATTAAAAGAGGCTCCAGTCTAGTCATATTCTTCTATAGGTCATCTGGCATATCCTCGAACTCATGTCAAAAGTTTATTAATTCTTGTCTTCTTTTCCTGGTTCACTTAGCACATCAAGGTGCAATAAAGTTTTTAAGGTCTTTCTGTCCTTACGATGGCATACCAAATTTGAATTTTGTCTTCAAGAGATAATAGTATAGATCTTTAAGGAATTTTTTTATTGTACCTTCAACAATTTCAGTAGAAAAAACTTGTGTGGATACTCAATTAACGTGTGTTGTTTAATCTGTACTAACAAATACTTAAACAATAATTTGCAGAAATATAAACAACAAAGTTTAAAACATGTACTCAAAAACAGCAATTAATAACATAAGCATAAATTAATGACTGTAAAAAAATATACCAAGATCTGTAACAATAGGATGAAATAGAAAGGAAAAAATTGTACAGGAATATTTAATTGTATAGCAGAAGAAGAAGAAGTTCAGAATTTTTGTTGTTTTAAAATGAGAGGAAATCCCTCTATTTATAGCTAGACAACAAAGGGTAGTGTGAATAAATGTTTATTGTGCCTTATCGGAAAGGTCACACCTCTTTGGAAAAGTTACAACCCTTCGGAAAGGTCATAACCTTTCATAAAAGACACAATTTTTCATAAAAGTCGCAACTCTTCATAGAAGTTACAACTTTTCATAAAAGTCGCAACTTTTCATATAAGTCGCAACTTTTCATTAAAGTGACAACTTTTCATGAAAGGGGAAGGCTAGTTTTGTAAATATATAAATTAAAAAAGGAATCTTGGTTTGTGATGGCGCCACGTAGGCGGGCCTAGGGTTCTCTTTTATATATATATAAATATATAAATTAAAAAAGAAATTCTGGTTTGTGGTGGTGCCACGTAGGCGGCCTAGGGTTCTTATTTAAATATATACTACATAATTTACCCGCGCTTCGTGCGGGCATAAATAATCTTTCTAAGTTGTTGAGCAACCTTTCCAATAATCGACTGATATAAGAAAAAAAGAGTAAATTTTAGTAGGTTTTTAGAACATTTCAACAGAAATAAATAATTTGACATTATCACATATCTCAAGAATTATAAATTTATAATTATTGATTAAAAATATATTGATATCTAATCATTTTTATCTTTTACATAATTTATCATAATATATGTTTGATGATATAATTGTCTTGTTAAAATTGAGTGATGTTCTAATGTAGCGATTAAACATCACTTTTGCTATTTTTTCGTACATGAAAAATATAGAATCAGATAATTTTATGCTTAGAATAACTCCCTGTGAAAAAAAAATTATGTGAAAGTTTTCGATAATCAATATTAGTTATAAATAAGTTAAGACCGTTAAAAAATGTACACCACAAAAATATAAATAATTTTTTTTAGAGACAATCTACTTGTCTGAGGTCAAACGTTCACCATTTTTCGTTATTATTGCTTTGTTACTCTAACAAAATTTATAGAAGGAGAAAAATAAATTTGAAACAACAACAAAATAATATTGTTGACCCTTTTAGAAATCCATTCTTTAATAAACTGCTGCCTTGAAGGCCCTTCTAGATGCTTCATCAATGCAACTTTACGACTTGTTCAGAAATATGTATATATAATTGTTGCATTATGAAAGTACAAGTAGATATAAATGTTGGATTCTAGACTCATGTTAAAGAAATTTTCTCGAACATTAAAAATTAAAAATGAGTCTAACCTAGATAACTCAGACGTTCATCAATGACTTGGGACATGAAGGACAACAAATCTATGTTAATAGACATATCTTTTGTAGTTTAAGATATTACTTTTATTTAGAGTCGATTTTGTTTCATATTCTTCAAATTAAATTTGCCGAAAATAGCCATAACTCACACCAAAAATATTTAGAAGAGCCGAATGAGAAGGAAAAAAAGAAAAACATTAAAAGGACGAAAAGTTTTATCCAAGTGAGATAATATACATACCAAACGAAAAATAATCAATACAATTTTAAGGAAACAACAAAATAGCGAGAAAAAAACATACATTAAAGGGAGTAAAATATGAGATATCCAATGATGATAACAAATCATTCTAACCAGAAAAGTTCCTATATATGTTTTGGAATAACATACCACCAAAAACTGACTAAAACTTCAATCAACTTTCAATCCTTAATGTACTCATAATATCTACAGATAAAATTTAGTAAAAATAGATAACAAAAACATAAAAACCAAAAAATATGGGCATGCAAAGTTATTAACTCTCAGAGGATTTTTTAAAGAACACAAAATTGCATCCTTGTATGTGAAGGAATGGCGTTGTTGATGAAGAAATTATAGATTTGTAAGGGCTTTTTTTATTGTGCCTTCAACAATTTCAGTAGATGAAAACTTGCTTGAATACCCAATTAACGTTTGTTATTTAATATGTACTAACAAATACTTATAACAATAACTTTGCATAAACATAAACAACAAAATTTAAAGCATGTACTAAAAAACAACAATTAATAATATAAGCATAAATTAATGACTGTAAAAAACATACCAGGATCTTCAAAAATAGAATGAAACAGAATGGAAAAAATCGAGCCCATTGAATGCACAGTAATCCCTTAAGGAAATTATTTTCCTCCAGTACCCGATGTTTAAAGGAATAGATCCTCTCAAGATAGAGCGATTTTATTCACCAATGTATTGATACAAAAACAATGGTGTCAGTGAGTCATTCAACAAGAGAAAAATACACAAATATTTAATTGTCTAGAAGAAGAAGTTCAAAATTTTCGTTGTTTTAAAATGAGAGGAAAGTCCTCTATTTATAGACAACAAAGGGTAGTATGAACAAATGATTAGTGTGTCTTATCGGAAAGGTTACAACTCTTTGAAAAAGTTACAACCCTTCGGAAAGGTCACAACCTTTCATAAAAGTCACAACTTTTCATAAAAGTGACAACTCTTCATAACAGTCATAACTTTTCGAAAAGGTTACAACTCTTTGGAAAAGTTGCAACCCTTCGGAAAGGTGATAACCTTTCATAAATGTCACGCCCCGAGCTTACACCCTGGGCGGGACCGGCACTCGAAGACCATTGCTGGCCCCCAAGCGAACCCTTGGCCTGGCTTTCTTAACTCAGCGGAAACCTAACTCAACAGCATAACTCAATGCAATGCAAGGTTTTAAAACAACCCAACTGATAATATTTGGCCAAAAAGGCAACTCGAGTCTCAAAATAGAATATTTACATGTATACATAGATGAGAGACTCAAACTAACTGACTGACTGTCTATGAAGCTTCTATAATACTGAGATGGATGTTAGGACAGACCCCGCAACATCCTAATAAAACAAAACTAAGGGAAACAAAATGACTGAGTCCTCCGGAAGCAAGGAGGCTCACCACTGACTCTGAAGTGCTCAGCTGGATCAACGGCGTGCTGGATGCTGATCATGGGTACCTGTGTCTGCATCATAAGAAGATGCATGCCAACTGGCATCAGTACATGGAATGTACGAGTATGCGAGTTGGAAAGCTAAACCACAACTTAAGCTTGAAAGGAGTGCAAGAGAACACTTACCTTGACTCTGTTCGACTTATGAATAACTGAACTCAATATAAAGCAATAAGACACATGCAATATATATAAAGCTTGTAAATCAGTATAAACAACTTAGTTCGTTAATGATAAAACAATAACAAACTCAACTTTACTTATATAAAAGTAATATAACCTTTGTGGGAGATTCTTTAACCGACAACCACCACTATGAGCCCTAGTGATGATACAACGTTTTACCTCACGTTGCCCAAGGACCATCCTATACCTTGCCGTGATATAGGACCTTACTTTAACTTAGTGGATCCACTAGCTTAATCTCACGTGATCATCTAAAAAGAATGATCCATCAATTCCCATGTTGGCGCATGGTTCTTATGGGAAGTTGAGTTGATATGAACTCGTATCCCCAATTCAGTGCTCAATACTACTCCTAAAAATACTTTAGCTCATAAGTGTTTTAAACACATCTTTCTTTAGTTTGAGATAATTACTCAAAACTCTAGCCCGAAGGCTCACTTAGAATCGAATGTTCCTTCTTCTTGAAAACTAGCCCAAAGGCTCTTTTGGAAATCATTGTTCCTTTCTTACTCAAATGTGAAAAACATTTATAAACTTCTTTGGGAATACTTAGTTCCCTACTAACTTTTTGAGAAATGAACTCAACTTTAAACTCTTAG